>MU396769.1:0-176489 GCA_022578855.1 Nemania serpens
GAGCTTCCGCGTATTTGCGCTGGCTCCGCTCAAGGAGCTTTTGAGGACGCGGTGTGGTATATCATCATTTGCAGAGGAAATAATAGATGCATAGAGCGCTCGTTATGCGGAGTGGGGGAAAAATCAAGAATTGTAGTTTATCTACCTACACGACTAAATACGCGATGATTTTTTTCTTCTTCTTCTTTCTTTTCCTTCTTTTCCTTTCCTTTTCTCTGTCTCTCTGTCAAACTGGAGAGTGGATTCTGGAAACTGAGATCACGCTCGTGGACTGCTCCGTGCCAATGGTCTGTCTCCCTAGTATATATGTCCTATGCATATGTCGTGCGTAGCATTCGATCGTCGTGTTCAACAGGTGGCGCCGGAGGATGGCTGGCCACCGGGCTGCTTGGTCTGCCCCCTATTTGTGTCTTAGTATATGCATACTACCAATAACTCGCGAATGGGAGGCGATTATTTTTCTACTTACCATTCTTCATGATGGCTTGGGCTGGTATTTAGCATCCAGTCTATGTGGTGGCAAGGGGCCGAGACGAGATGGACATGGAGGTATAGTTAGCTTAGTAGTGAAGTTGGGAAATTGGTGTGTCGCGGACCCAGGGCTTATCAAGAAGCTTCTCAGGCGATGTAGGTCGCTTTCTTTTTGTTGTTAGCATGAGTGCTGTGATATTATCTCAGCTTGGTTTCTATTCTTCATTTAGGATTGTATCTCTCATAGTAATTAGTCCTACCATGGTCTACTTAGGGCACTGGATACTTGTCCACCTATATTTGAGATTCCTTGGCATGCGACTGATAGATGCCATTAGAGCGTTATGGTGGAAGCCGCCGGTTAGTTGAACAGGCCTAGTTGCTGCTTGTGTAGCTAGCACCACGATCACGGAATAGACCTGTCTATGGAGTGTAGAAGCTGGATTCATTAAATATTTGGAGCGTCTAGTCTATACAACAGAAATACACATCGAAACCCCCTTTCTATAAGGTTGGTACTATCTATACAGGTTAAGGAACTTGCTATTCTCATCACACGGAGTCTTGGGACGTTTCAACCTACTCTTCCTTCTTACATCTTGCCCGCTTGAGTTTGGCGATGCTGCTAGATGTAAGCCCCTGTTCTACCCTCTAGTCGACCATGGCGTGTACTATTGTTAGTTAACATTGATATGTATCTTTGGGTTCCAATGATAGATTGTCCCCCTTTCATCCCTGTCTCGACGTGTCTAGCACATGGTTTTAGAGCTTCGGTGGCATCTCCTGTTCCGTTCATGAGCCTAGCTTGGATGTATGTGTATGAGTTTTTGAACGTTCTGCCAGTTCTTTGAGTGTCGACTATCAAAGAACAGGTGACAAGACCGTATTAGTTATGCTTCATGTCTTCTGATTCAGTTAAGCTTCTCCCTCATAGCTTTGTCTAGGTTCAATGTTTAGAATTAATGCCCCTAGCGTCTCGAAAGCCGAGGATGTAATTAGATGGGCTTCCACAGGGCATCGCTGCAGGTATATCTAATCTCATCAACTTCGTTGCAGGCATGCAACTCACACTAAACACTAATATAACACTCATGTTAAGAAATTATAAATGCAATCCACTAATATTACTACATTGGGAGGATTGTAAATCTTACACTAATTTAAACCCCTCTATAAAGCACTTCAATTTTATAATAAATAGCATGCTTTCGCATAGGGATCTATTAGCTTCTACAACAGCTGGGGGATTCATGAAATTAGCGGTTGAAACACTAAGAAAACAATCCAACCTCGCAGTATAAAGGTATTGGATTCTCTAAGTATATAACTAGGTAAACATCCCGCTAGTTTCAAGCAGTTAAAAAGATATAACAAGTCACAATGTAGCAAGTATTACAGAGAGCTGTGTATCTAAAGATTTCAATAGCCGCTGCATTTTCTAACCGTTTTCATCATTTAAAATGTATTCCACCAGTTGCACTACTTTAACTTATGCCGCCATTAGATCGAGGTGGTTTCAGATGGTGCATGTGCGTCTTTCAGCTATTCTCAGGCTAAATACGAGGTTATATGTCAGCAAAAAACGTTCTAAGAGTGATAAGAGCTGCCCAAAACGCCGATCATCTAGCCTGAGGCACTTGGACCCCTGACCGCTAGTTGGCGGGCTGCGAGGCTGACCGTCCACCGGTTGAAGAGCGACAACGTGGCGCTCAGTCCGTACCTCTCTTATTCATAAAAGTGACCTTGTAGGTATCAGAAATAGTTTCCCGCGTAGATTCTAGACATCCCAGCCAGCTATTGACGTCGTATGGCACACCCTGACTACCCCCTACAATCTTGAACAGGAGGGACCGAACTTGAACTATCATTTACACCCAGATCTTGTCGGGGCTAGGTTATGGCAAGGTAGCTAATATCGCTGGCAGACATCAATATATTTGCACTACTCAACATTATATCTGGTAACTGGAGTATGGGTGCGGGCTGAATAGGTATCTATTAGATTAATTATGAAGTAGCCGCCGTAATCGAAGCAGCATAAAGCAACTTTGGCGAATTATACGTCTCCTTAAAGCCGTGGATGATGATGGTTTATTGAGTAGAAGTGTTGAGTCCACATGCTATAATCTGTGCACCTATGTGGATAAAGGAAGCTACGTGTATTGGAACAGGTTTACTTGCTAGGTAACAGAGATATATGATGTATCGAAACTAATCCTGAGGCGTCTTCGTACCTCTTTTTGACAGGCTGACGAATCTCAGCAATCTCGGACCAACTAACCTAAGAAGGGGATCGGGCAAGCCGAATTCCGAATGTGCCGCCGCGTGCGGCTAATCTGCATGTCTCATATCTCGCATGTCTTAGGATTGAAAAATAATTAGTACCGTACACTACGTTTATGATCTGTAGGCGGCGAGCTGAGCAATATTCTCTGCGAGCTTCTGTCAGACAACTAGCATCATGCCTAGCGGGATATATAGGCTGACATTGAATGGATACGGCGTGTTGACTGGTCAGACGCGATCTTCGTTAGCGGGCGAGGGAGAGCTTTACGGAGCAAACAGCACAGCTGCTTGCTTATATTGTCAACAATCAGTAATCAGGCTATGCCTACAAAGCCAAGAGGTGTTCATCTCTAGAAGCGAAACTTTCGTCTGTCACTAAGAAATGCACAAACTCCGGCTGGTTTTTCAGCCGGAGTCCCGGGTTTCTTTTCCCGTTTTCTCTGGTCGCGTTGATGATCTACGGCAAAGCTGTGGAAGGTGTAATAACTATAGTTACGCATTGGGTGGCGATGGTATTTAACGCATTAGAATTGTGAGTACGAAGGTCGTGGCCGAAATAAAGGATCGGGGTTAGAAGGGCTCCACAGTGCAGCTTAGATAACTAGACTTTTTTTAGATTATCTATATACGTACTTATATATACAAATTTATATAAAAAGCTACATAATTAAACAATATTATCAAATAGGTTAGATTTTTACCCTTTTTTTAATTTAATAAAGTTATTTACTTATAGTATTTGTTAACTTATAACTTTTATTTTTATTTTTTATTTTTAACTTTTTAAAAACTATGTTTTTAATTATTTTAACTTACTAGTAACTTAAAGTTATACTAAATTATATACTATATTAAAGCTATATTATAATTATATAAAAACTTAATAATTTAACTAATAAAACTTAATTAATAAATATTTAGCTTAAACCTACTATAATAAAGTATTTAAATTATTTATGCTTTATTATAAATAATACTTACTTATAAATTATCTACTTATATAGTATTTTTTTTAGCTAACTAAGTATTTTTTTAGTAGTTCTACCTTTATTTAAGCTAATAAATACTTTTTTTACTTTTTTTAAATTATATTTTATATATATTATAAACCTATTATAGCTTAGCTTTAATTTATAGTTTATTATAATAGATAATTTAAGTACTTATTATAAGTATATATTTATTTAGAAGCGCTAGTTACTATATAATATAGTAACTAAAACAAAGATTTTTAATAAAAAGGCTTTAAGTACTCTTTTTATAATTGTTTATATAAATATAGAAAAATTAGGCAACTATGCTATAATAAGAAATATAAGCTATATAAAACTAGCAACTTAATTAACAATATTAACGCTTTTAATGCAGTAAAATATTTAATTAAACAAGCGGTAAAAAAGTGTATACTTTACCTTTTATTACAGAAAAAGTATTTTTTAGCTAATTTAGCCTTAATTATAACAATAGATCTATTTAAAAGCTTTAAAAGCTTTCTTTTTTTCTTTTTAATACTTGCTAGGCCGCTAATAGCTTAATTTAAGCGTTTTTAAAGCTATAGCAACTTAATAAGACCTATTAACAACTATTTAAATCTAATAACTTTTTATTATTAGTTTTTTTCTAATTTATAGCTTTTATTTCTACTTTTTTTTTCTTTTTCTGTTTTTACTTTATTTTTAATGCTTTTATTATAAAAAGTTATATAGTGCTAAAAAAGCTTTAAATTGTGCTTTTAAAACCATATTTTTGCTTTTTATATTTATTTAGCCTTAAAAGTATTACTAAACTTTTTACTTTTTAAAAAATTAGGTAACTAAATGCTTTTTTTATAGCAATTACTACTAATAAAATAAATTACCTACTAAATATAGCTATATATTCTATTAATAAAACAATAACGCTTTTTTTTAAGATATTTTAATTAAGCTTTAGTTTATATAGCTTTTACTATAGCTTAATTTTTAGCTTTATTAATAGCTAAAATATATACCTTTATTATAAACTAAATTTATTTAATAATAAAAAGGTTTAGCAAATTAGCTAGCTATAATATTGTTAAAATATTAGCTTTTTTTTAAACTTTTTAATACTACTGCTTTATATAAAGTTTTACGTTATTTTTTTATATAATAAAAATATAGTTAAGGTATTTTTTTTCATAATTTTTATAGAAAAAGTATAAACTTTAGCTTTATAATCTTTTTTTAATAGCATATTTAGTTAATACTGCTTTTTTTTTGCAATTTTAAGCCTATTTACTTATTATTTTACTAAAACGCTATTTTAGCTTTAAGCTAGGCTTATTTTTTAAGCTAAAGTATTATAAACTAGTTTTTTAACTTTTAATTAGCTTAAGTAGCTACTTTAGTACTTTTATTATATATATTAATTATTTTTTAGTACTTTTTTTTTATAGCGGCTAACTCTTTAAGCTAAGTATAATAAGATTTTATTTTATTTTAATAAAAATAGCCTTAAAATATAAAGTTTTTAAAGCTTTTTTATTGCTTTTATATAATAGTTTTTTTAAAAGTTTTATATTTTTGTTTTTATATTTTATAAGTATAATAAAAACGTTAAAAGTTTTTAGCACTACTTTATTTTATAAAGTAGCACCTTTTTTTAATAGTATTTATTACTAGCTATAGATTAAATAAGAAGCTAAAAGCTCTGTGTATATATAGCTAGATTTTTAGCCTTATATAAATAATTAGTAGGAGTAAAAAGCATATATTAAGTTAAAATTCTAGCCGCAGGCTAGAAATCCAGCTATTTAGGTTTATCTAGGTATAGGCTAGCTATAAAGTAGCTAAAGCTATAGCTATAGCAAGGGCAGGCTATATATAAAAAGACCTCCTAAAGGTTTATAATATATACTATATAATAAAAAAAGCCTTGCTATCCTTAGCAATAACCTAGTGTTCTTTTATTTCTAATAACTTTTGTATACACTATATAGCTAGGTCTGTTGTAGCTGTTAGGGTAGCCAAAGTAGCTAGGGTAGCTGAAGGCTTGGTGCTATAGCCGTTGGTCTAGCCAAAGGTCTAGCTATAAGGTCTAGCCTAGCCAAAGGCTCTAGTGTAGCCAAAGGCTCCAGTCTAGCTATAGAGTCTGGTTTAACTATAGCTTCTATAGCCTCTGGTTTGGCTGTAGCCTCTGGTTTAGCCGAAGGTCTAGCTGTAGGGACTAGTCTGGCTGTAAGAACTGGTCTAGCTGTAGCCTTGGCTTCGTCAAAGCCTTCAAATTAGCTAAAGCTTTTGATTTAGCTGTAAGGTCTAGTTTGTTAAAGGTACTATATTAGACAAAGAAAAAACAAACGACCTCGTTTATAAGTAGGATCGGACAGCCGTAAATAAGAATCCTACTTCTGCAAATAAAAATCCCGTTAATTGTTCAAGTATTATTTAAACTGGATTTAAAGTGCTCTAAGCCTTGCGTTTTTACATATAATTAAAAACTAGAGCTAGCACGTATTTAAAAGCCCGTTTACTTATATACCCTAAAGTACTAAATATTTAGGCTATTTAAGGGCTTGTTTACTTACATGCCTTATAAATAAAAACACTAAATATTAAGCTTATTTAAGGCTTAAGCGTTATATCTACGAAAAACTAAGCATTAAAGCTTTATTTAAAAGGCTTAAATAATATATCTGCAATAGCAAACTAAATACTAAAGCTTAATTTAATATAGTAATTTAGTTTAGTTTAGCTAAACAATTAAATAAAAAGCACTATTTATAAATAATTAGTAAGAGTAAAAAGCATATATTAGGTTAAGATTTTAGCTATAGGCTAAAAATCTAGCTATTTAAGTTTATTTAGGTATAAGCTAGCTATAAAGTAGCTAAAGCTATAGCTGTAGCAAAAGTAAGCCATATATAAAAAAACCTCTTAAAGATTTATAATACCTTAGTAGCTTTATTACCTTTTTCTAAATAAAGCATCTTTTGTTTTACTATTTTAATTTTTACTACCTATAACTATAGCTATTAAATTAGTACTTTTATATAATTCTAACTATAAAAACTAAATTAAACTAAATTATATAACTATTTACTTTAATTTTTTAAGGTTAAAAAATCTTTTTTTATTACCTAGTAGTATTAGTTATTTTTATATGCTTGCAATAAATATAGCATTAATTTAATGCTATAACTATTTTAATTAAAGCAAATATTATTGCTAAGTTTTTTAGTATTAAGTTTTTTATACTAACTTTATTATTTTGCTTTTATTAAAACCTATAAATAATTAAGCAATTAGTAAAGCATATATTTAATATTATATCTTTATATTTTAAAAAATAAGAGAACTTAAAATTATATAAAACATATTTTATAATTAAAAATATTAAATTTTTATAAATATTATAAATTTACTAAAAAATATTAATTATTAAAGCATATTTTATAATTAAAAACTTTTTACCTTTTTTTACTAAATATAATAACTAGCAAAAATGTTAATTAAGTATACTTATTAGCTATTTAAAATATATATATTTTATATAATAATTTAACTTTAAGTAAGAAGTATTTTATTGTTATTTTTTTATAAAAAAAACTTTTATTATAATACTAACTTATTTATATAAATGCTATATTTAACAAATATTTATTTAAATATTTGCTTAATAATATATTAGATCTGCTTTTAGATTTAGTTTAACTAAAAGCTGGTATATTAGATTTAGCTAACAAGTTAGCAGCTTTAGCAGCTAAATTAACTAGCGCTTTATAATTCTTTTTTACTTTTAATTTTAATTACTTAAGTTTGCTTATAAACTCTATAAAAAAAGTATATAAGTATACCTAGAATAGCTTTTATATTATAAACGCTAAGCTTAAAAATATATTTTTTTTTATATTTAACTAAAATAACTTTAATAATATATATATACAAATACTAAATAATAAAAAAATAATTAGCGGTATATAAAAAAATGTTAAAAAAATTGCTAGCATATATAACTAATTATAAGCTTTTATATAGAAAATATAATTTATATTTAGCTTAAATTAAGCGTTAAAAACTTTTATATAAAGCTAGGTAGGCTTATTTAGTATATAGCTTACTATAAGTAGTATATTTGGCATATAACCTGCTATAAGTAGTATAAGTATGCTTTCTTTTTTATTACTAATATATAAACTATTAAATAAAGCTATAAGTAAAAAACTAAAGTTCTAGGTTAAAACTAGTAGTAATTTACTAAATAACTTAATGTTACGGCAAACCTAGACCTCCAATAAGTAACCAGACTATAGGGCAACTAAGGGATAAAACAGGCTAGGTATACCGGCGAATTAGCAACAATACCAAAATAAGAAGGCACTATATAAAGTGAAAATTAATAGCTAAGGAGTAAAAGACCAACTAACAAACTTTTATATAAACAATAGCTTATATATAGGACTTTAACCTATAGACTAGCTGGTGCCTTAGCCATACACACTAGGCTAGGAAACCTAGGTTATAACAATTATTCCTCTCTCTTGCTTAAAATTAACCCTAATTTATATAGTATAAGATTTAACAAAGGTTGCCTAAACCTATTATACTACCTACTATACAGACTGCTATAGGCTATAGATTTTATTATAGTTAGGTAGTACTATAAAGCTCTGTCTAACTTAACTATAATTTAAAAAGAGTTTGCTATAGCTTTATTGCCAAGTAGCTAAGTTAACTTAGAGTACTATAAGGCAAAACGTATACGTAAGAATATAGAGCACCTAGCTAGGCTTTAAAATAATAACTACCTAACTAGGTCTAATAGCTATAGCTAGGCTATAGCTACCCTATAAATTCTAGGATAAACTTATAGCAACTTAAGAATAAAGACAAGTTATAAGCTTTAATAGTATAAGCTAGTATTACTAGCAGATTTTATATAAAGTAATATAAAAAACTAACTACTATAAACTTAACAGTAATCTAACCTTAATAGGAATATAAACTTAGTATAAAGCTAAATTAATTAATAAAACAAACAACTAATAAGACTAAGCTAATAAGGCTATTAGGACTTAACAGCAAATTCGCAGTAACTTAACCCTAATAAGGACATAAAACCTATACAAATTAAAACTAAACAGATTAAACAAACTAAAACTTAATAACAAATTTATAATAATTTAACCTTAATAAAAACATAAAACCTATATAAATTAAAACTAAACAGACTAAATAAACTAACTAACTAATATAACAAATAAATATAACTAATAGAGACAATAAGACTAAAAAGTATATATTTACTAAAAAAAGCTCTATATAAAAGGAAAACTAAGCCTAAGGCTTTTTTTTTAGCCACTTTAAAACTAGAAAAAACCTTTATAACGCTTTCAAACAATAATTAATATACTAACAAGTAACATACAAACAGATAAACTATTCAGTAATCTTTTTTTTGGTAGAGCATTTAAAGCCCTAATAAGTCTAACTGTTATACCTATTATAAGACATAATGTAACCGTTTTTATTACATTAAGTACCATTGTCTAAAAGCTTTAATAGCTTAAAATCCCTTCATACAAAGGCTTTTTTAGCTATATCCTCCTTTAAATATAATTCAGCTTTTAAATTAAAAAAGTCCTCTTTTCTGTCTAGAAGGTTACCCTTATACTTCGACCCCACTTTGTGGCTATTTCGCCAAAGTTTCGCAAAAGCTTTAGATATAACCTAGTTATACTTCTAGAACTAATCCTTAGTTAAATCAGTAGTTCAATCATCTTTCTGCTAATTAGTAAAATAATCAGACAAAGAACAAGTAGTAAGTAAGTCATAATAACATATAGCTACTTAAACCATACCTTCTTAAGTACTAGAAAGTAACATTAGTTAACTCTTTAACTTAGTACGCAGTATATTCGTCAGCTTTACGTAATAAAATCATGCGCTAGCTGCAAGCGTTTTCCTCTTATCCTGGTCTTCTAGTAACTATAGGTAGTTATCAAAGTCTTTAGAGTACTACTAAAAACCTTGCCGCACAAGTTCCAACTGTTCTACAATATATATATCCCAATAACCTACATCTTTTATAATTATATAAGTCCATAGTTCAAACATAGCCCAATCACTCTAGATTTGTTCTGCATTTATAAAATCTTCATCTTATAATCGTTATATACAACAATCCTAAAAAGGTCGGCAATAGTCATCCATTTTAAAAACTACAAAATTAATCTAACACAACCCTTTTCTATACTTCTTTAAAACGCTTACAAAGGCTCAACAAAGGTCTGCTAGCCACTCATCTTTCTACCGAAAAGTTAACTGCAAAAAGAAGTACTTTATAAACCATTCTAAGTTAACATTATATTCCAAATCTAAATCGTATATATACCGGCGACGCTTCAGCCTAAGTTTGTCTTCCTCTAAGGCGGCAAGCTGTTAACAAAATAACCTAGCTTGTTCTACAAGTTAAACCTAACGCTGTAAGGCCTATAAATCGGCTTCTAAAACAGGGGCAGGCTAGCCAAGGTTAAACAACAAAGCCATCGCGTAAATATAAGCAGCCTAAATAAAGCTATCAAAGTTATCACAGCAGACCTAAACCTCCAATAGGTAACCAGACTATAAAGCAACTAAAAGACAAAACAGGCTAGGTATACCGGCGAATTAGCAACAATACCAAAATAAGAAGGCACCATATAAAGTGAAAATTAATAGCTAAAAAGTAAAAGACCAACTAATAGACTTTCGTACAAACAATAGCTTATATATAGAACTTCAACCTATAAACTAGCTGGTACCTTAGCCATACACACTAGGCTAAGAAACCTAGGTTGTAACACTTAAGTAATAGCAATAATAAAAAAAATTATTATAAGTATAATAATAATAAATACGGCTATAAATTTAGTTATAAACTTAGTATATATTATATTACTTTTAAAGCAAAGTCTGCTTTTATAAAAAAAGGTATTTATAAGATTAAGTATAATAATATTAGTATTTTTAATTTTAAATAAAAAGACTTTAATAATTATAACATAGTAACTAATAAAAAAAATATTATTTATATTAATATTTACTTATTTATTAACTATATTAACGCTTTAATTAAATATAAAGGAATATATCTTTTTAATACTAATTAGATTTTTAGTATTTTTAATTACTTAATAGCAAAGTTAGCCTTACTATAGTAAAACGATAAAATTAGCGCTAGTAATTGCTATATTTAGCAAAAAGCTAGCCTAAATAAAGTATTTTTTAAGCTTAAAACCCGTTTTAAAATTAAAATAAGTTATACTACCTAAAAATCCTTTAGTAAAACACTTTTTTTATATAATATTGCTAAAAATTATAATATCTTACTTTAGTATATCTAGTATAAGTTATACTATATTTATACTAATAATACTTTAAAATATAACAATAGTAATTAAATTAGCATTATATAAAATATTTGCAATTAATAAAACAAAGTACTTACTAATTATATCTAGCTTTTTAAGAAAAAAAAGATATTAAAAAAGTATATAAAAAAAATTAAAAAAGCTTGCTATAAATTAAAATATAAAATAAAGCAATATTATTTAAACGTTAAACTTAAATTTAATTACTTTAAAGTAGATAATTTAACTGCTATATAAGCTTAATTACCTTGTTTATTTTATTAAAATAATTATAATTGTAGTTATAAACATAAGTTTAATAATAATTATTTATATTATAACTAAAGCTAAAAAAGACGTTGTTTTAAAAGCTATAATTGCTACTATAACTGCAATTAGTATTAAAATAAAAAGTAAAACTATATATAAAACAGTAGTTAAAACTATAATTAAGACTATAACTGCAATAGCAATTATAATTAGTATTATAATAAAAACTATAACTAATAGTAAAACAAAGATTGCAATTATAACTGCAACTATAATTAATAAAGTAATTAAAGCTAAAATTATAATTGCTTATATAGTTAAAACTATAATTGTAATATATACTAATAAGGGTGTTATAAAGTAAGAAGGTTTTTAAGTTAGGTATAATGGTTAACTTAGGACTAGTCTTATAATAGGTAGTATATAAAACTAAAGCTTAAAAAAGGAAAGAATTCCTTTTAATACTTGCATAAGTATAAGATATATTATATATATATAGCTAGACTTTTTAGTATGCTAAGGTATAATAATTATTCCCTTTTTTAATTTAAGATATCTCTGGCCTAATAAATTAATTAGCATAAGTAGCTTATGTAGTCGCATTAATAGAATTAGTAGGTATAGTAGTAGTTACTATATATAAATTATATTGTTTTAATTATAAAATACCTAAATACCTAGGTTGTATTTTTAGGGCTATAATTTTAACTTACGTTGTTATAAAATTAGCTACATTGTAGGCTTATAAATAATTATAACTAGCTATTCCGCCTTATAGGTCTTTTCTTTTTTTTTCTTTTTTTAAGCTTTTATAAATTTTTTTTTAAAGTTTTTAACTTCTATTTCTTAAGCCGCTGTTTCTGCCGCATTATTCTCTCTTTTTTTTCTTCTTTTAATTATTATTTACATTATTTTTGCTGCCTTTTCCTAGTATACCTTTTTATGCTTCTGCTGCTGCTTTAGCAGCTAATGTTTAACCTTTTTGCCCTATTTGCGCCCGCAAGCAAACACAGAAAGCTAAAAATCGCAAGTACAAGTGCTACAATAAAGCTATAGTTATTAAAGATTCCTTTATATGCTACCTCTGCTTTAGCAGGATTTATACAGGCTTTTAGCTACAAAAAGGCTAGCCTTTAATTATTAGTTACGCTATAAAAAGCTTAAAGTTCTTCTTTTGTAAAAATTGCTAAAGCAGTTATAATATTTATAAGCCTATATATATTATCTTTTTAGTTTCGTTTATATTTTACTGCTAAGTAGTAAGCTGCTTATAATAATATAGTTTAATATAATTTGTTTGTAAGAGTTGCTAGATTTTTTTTTTTTTTTTTTTTTTTTTTGTTGCTAAAATTTTGGCAACTTAACCTTTCTTGTCGTTTTAGATACAAATAGGCTCTATATTTAAGAAACTGTAAAGCTAATTTAAAAAAAACTTACTAGTATATAATAGCGCTTATTAAAAGCTTTTTGCTATGCTTTATTTTTATATTATGCTACTTTTAGGCTTATTAGCAAAGTTTCTATAATAAAAGTAAGTATTTCTGCTGCTGTTTTTTTTGTAAATTAATTTTAATTAGCTAACCTAGAAAGCTATATTTAAATATTAATGCTTGATTTTTTAGCGCAAAACTTTAGCTTAGCAAGCTATAGCACTTTTTTTAGCTAATATTATAAGTAACCTATTTTGTTCCTGTTTTTAACTTATTTTTAATTTATTTAGACCTTTAAATTATACTGCTTATATATGCGTAGAATTATTCTGCGTTTACAGCATCTTAATACTGGTTTTTTTACTTAGTTATTAGCTATAACTTTGTTTATAATTAAAGTTAAATAAATTTTTATTAAAATTATTAATAATAAAAACGATAAAATAGATTGCAAAGTTTTTAACTTAGCGTTTAAATTATATATAAAAAAGGATACTTTAGAGTTTTTTTAAAGAATAAGTAAAAAGGGTTTTGCGTACGTAGCCTAAGTAGCAGGGCATAAATCGACTTTTTTAAATCTAAAATTGTAGGTTTAACTTCTACTGCATAAGTAATTATAAGCTAGCGTTTTTGTTATTTTTTATTTATTAATTAATTAAGCCTTAAAGCTTTTTTAGCTGTATATTGCTAGCTAAAAATATAGCTAATCTATAGCTTTTATAATAAAATAAGTTTTTTAAGCTTTTGTTTCTTATATAATACTAGTAATTAAAGCTAGCGTTAAAGACGTTTTTTTAGCGTTTATTACTGCAGCTTTAAGCTGCTTACAACTTTTAATTGCTAGCTAGATTTCTGCTCTTGCCCTTACATTATTATTGTTTTTTAAACTTCTTAATTGTAGTTAGAGCTATAATATTAGTAGCTAGCACCTATTAGTTATATTTTATAGGCTAGCTCTTTTATTTAACCTTATAATATAAGTTGTGTTTATATATACGTTTATTTACTATATTTTCGATTTTTTACTCCGTATTTTTATTATTAAAAGTTAGCATAAGTAAAAGGTTTGCAGAATTAGTATCTTAGAGTTTTAGGCATTAGATTGGAAAAATATTATAAAATTAAATATATTATATAAGGAGAGTAAAACAATAAACCTAGGATTTTATTTAGCTAAGTATATAAAAAAGTCCTATATACTTTAGTAATAGTTTACGACATTTAAACCAAAGATTTTTAGTAAATAAAGCTACTATTTGTTTTATTTTAAAGGTTATTAGTTTATACTTGTTATTATAGTATTTTTAGTATATTTTAGTTATAATATACTATTGTTTAATTATCTTGTTTTTAATAGCTTATAGTTTATCAATTTAACTTTATATAGCTAGTACCTCTTTTAAAGTGAAATTGTTTTTAATAAATCGACGGAATTTTGGTATATAGCTATATAGAGCTTCAAAGGGTGACTTATTGGTAGTCTGATTAACTGCTAAATTTATTGCAAAGAAAGCTTAAGGAAGTAATTGTAGCTAATTAGTTTGTTTTTAATTAATAAAGGCTTTAAGATAGCATTTAATAACCTGATTTATTTGCTCTGTTTAACTATTGGTTTAAGGGTAAAATACAACTAAATAGTGTTTCTTAATCTTAGTATAATAGTAGAGTTTTAATTAAAATTAGCTAGTAAATAGTTTGTTTTAGTTAAATACTATTCCTTTTAGACTGCTATATCTACATTTAATATTTCGATAAAATAAAATAGCTAATTCTATAGCTATAAGTTCGTTAAAAATAAAAAATAGGTAGGTTAACTTAGTAAAACGGTTTATAATAACTAGTATTAAGTTAATTAGTTAACTTTTATAAAAAGTTTTAGAAAATCTAGTTATAAAGTCTATAAATAGTTCCTTTATAAGTATAAAAAGAAGTAGAAGTATATCTAGTTTGCTATATTTTTAGTAATATTTTGCTTTAACTCTAAGGTAGATGGTATAGCTTTTTATATATTTTTAGACATTAGTAGTAAAAGTTAACTAAAAAAACTTGCGTTATAAGAGTTTTTTTGTTTTAGTTTCCTTAAAATAGCCTATATAGTAGTTATTATAGTATAATTTAATAAGTTAAAAGTAAATAAACTTTTCTAAAAAGATGTAGGCTTTACCGGTATATTTTAAGAAAGCTTTTTTATAAGTCTATAGTAGTTCTACTAAAGTTCCAGCTTAAATTTATTATATTAATTAATAATATTTAAGGTCTTTTTACTAAGTGTTCTATATTAACTTCTGGAGAGTACTACTAATGTTAGAGTCGAAAGTATCTTTATTATAAACAGCTATTCTGGCTAATTTACGACTAATTGCCTATATAAAAGTTTGTTAAATTAAGGGTAATTAAATAGTATAGATCTTTTCTATTAATACGCGTGGAAATTTGTCTTAGAATAATACCTATAATACCGTAATCTTGTGCTTAATTATAGGTAGTAGGTTTATATTTTAGAACGTTTTAGTTATATAATCAGGGTGTTATAAAAAGAGATTAGCCCTGTTTTGCTTTCCTGCCTTATACTTAATAGTAAAATCAAAGAAAGCTAAATAGATGTACTAACAAGCCTGTCGACTATTTAACTTAGGTATCTTTATAAATAACTATAAGTTATTATAGTCGGTTAGTACTTTAATAAGTAACTTGCTTTTTTATAGATAGTGTTGCCAGTATTTAAAGCAATCTACTATAGCAAGCATTTTCTAATCTAGTGTTCCATAATTTAATTCTGCTTTATTAAACTTTTAAAAGTAAAATAAAACAAGTTTTTATTGCTTTTAATTATCCTTTTAGAATAAGTTTCCTGTAAAAGCTACTTTAGAAGCGTTGGTTTCTACTAATATTGGTTTCTTAAAGTTAAAATATATAAAAAAAATAGCCTTTTTAAATGCATCCTTTAAGGTTTAGAACATATCCTTTTCTAATATATTTAAGGAAATTTAACTCTTTTTTGTTTTATATATATCCTTCTTTAAGTATTAGGTTAAAGGTAATACAATATAGAAGTACTCTTTGATAAAACGGCAATAAAAGTTGCAAAATCCTAAAAATCTCTATAGCTCCACGTAGTACCTTGGTTTAAGCTATTCCTAGATGGTATCTATTTGTTTAGGGTCTATTTTGACACCTTAATCAAATATTATATATTTTAAAAACTCCAGCCTTTTCTAGTAGAACTGGTACTTAGATGGTTTAGTATATAAGTCTGCTTTTTATAGTCTTTTAATAACATTTTAGATATATCTTATATAAAATTCTTTATCTATTAAAAAAATAAGCATATTGTTAAAATATATAATATAAAAAGTATTTAAAATATTATTAAGTGCTTTTTATATATAGTTTTAAAAGGTAGCAGGAGTATTATATAGACCTATTAGTATTACTAGAAATTTATAATAGCTATATCTGGTGCAAAAAGCTGTTTTCTATTTATCTCTGGTTTGGATGCAAATCTAGTAGTATATATCTTTTAGGTCGATTTTGGAAAATATTTTAGCATAAAATACTTTATCTAACAGCTCTAAAATAAAAAGGAATATAAAACAATTTTTTACTATAATTTTGTTAAATTCTCTATAGTTAATACAAAATCTTAAAGAACTATCTTTTTTTAGTACAAATAAGATTAGTGCGCCTATAGGACTTTTAAACTTTCAAATTTTCCTATTTTTAATTATTTTTGCAAGCTATTTGTATAGCTTTATTAATTTATTACAGGCTAAAAAGTAAATAGAGTAATAAAGAACTATTGCATTAGGTTTAAAATTAATAGCTAGATCTTCTTATTATAAGTAAAAAAATATGCTAGCATTATCGGTATTAAAAAATTTAAAAAGATTATAAAATTTATATAGAATAGTAGTACTTTTAAGTTATTTAAGTAGTATTTTTAATTCCTTTAGCTAGAAAGTTTCAAGCAATATAATAATAGCTTAGCAGCACTAATAATTTTGGCATGCTTAGGCAAATTAATAAAATATTAATAATTTAAACTAATAAAGTCGAAAACAGAAGTACTAGTAATTTGTTGCTAAATTAAGAATAATTCCTTGCTTTTTTAAAGTAATTTAAAACAACAATAAAGGACTTTCTTTTAGGCAATTATTGTAGAAAATAGCAATATATATATACTTAAAAGTTCAAGTAGTTCTATAGCTATTAGTAAGAGTATAAAGTACCTAATAGGCACTATAGGTAGATAAGCTAGTATAACTGGTATTTTAGAGACCTAGAGTTCTAAAAGGAGCTTTTTGCAGTTTATATAATAGGGCAAAAGTATAACTAATATAATCATATTTAGCATAAGAATTAAAATCAGCATAAGTTTGCAAAAAAGCTTTATTAAAGCTAGAACAAATAATTGTATATAAGGTATAAAAACAATATACAATAAAAACAAGTAAAAAGTATTTAGGCTCAGGTTTTGTTACTATTTTTAAGCCTCTTTTTTATTTTCTAAACTAGAACCTTTATACCCTTTAGAAAGGTTCTGCTTAAATATATAATAATTAAAGTAATCTTTAATCTATATTTTTTAGATTTTTTGCTTTCTAAACTTAGAAAATTTAAAATAGTTTTAGCTAATATATCCTTTTTGCTTGCAATTATAACAGATAATATTGCAAAAATAAGAGTTTAAAGTCGACTTATCTTTAGGCTTATTCTAAAATAAAGACCTAAACGTTTTATAGGTATTTTGGTTTTTTTAACAAAAAGATCTTAAAAAAGATCGTAAACTTTGTTCCTACTTAAGAAATCTTAAAAAGTATCTCTAATTTCGTTAATCTTAGGTAAAAACATCCTTATAAGATTTTTATTCTTAATAGTAAATATTACAATTTCTATTATATAAAGTATTACTAGCAGCTATTTAAAATAAAAGTATTTTCTTTTTGAATTTAAAGGTACTTTAAACCTAACTTAACATTAAATTGGTTTACCGCCTATTAGCCTTTTATATATTTGTTATTAATTTCTAGTAGCAAGTAGCAACATCTACTATATCGCATTAGATTATAAATAGAAAATAATTAAAGTTTATAATCTAATTTTAAAGTATTCTAAATAGTTTTTAATAAAATAATATAGCTTTTTTGTTATTAGGCCTTCTAGTTTTTTAATTTTCAATAGTAGCTAAATAGTAATTAAATTTATAGAAATATTAATAAAAATATTGCTTAACTTTTTTTAATTAAATGCTAATATTAGCTTTTAGGTGGGCAGATTAGCGAGTTAGAGTACAAATCTATAATAGAAACTTGTTTTAATTAGTACGGTATTATTAGAACTTTAGCCTTAATCTGCTAGTAAAAAGACTATAATATTTATTTTTGTAGTTTTAGTCTATTTTACTAATAGTATATAAGATTTTTTTAAAATTCTTGCCAAACTTTCGATTTAACAATTTAAATATAAACTTTAGTTTTACAACTTATTTGGCCTACTTATTATAAATAAAATCTAATGTTAATAAAAAGTAATTAAATTTAATTAAACAACTTAAGTTGCATTTAGAATTATATTTTAACTCTGCTTTGTTATAATGTCGTCGTTGTTTCAGTCGAGATTGCCAATTGTTTTAATTAGTAAAAAAATCTAAGTCAAAAAGGTTACCATTATTAGGGCTCCTATAATATAGCCTTTAGTTTAATTAAAAAGATTTTAAAGAATTAGAAAACTTAGAATTTTTAGAATTCCTTTGTTTTAGCTTATATAAAAGTTTATTAGCTTTTCCTTTTAGATCTAATTATAAATTGATATTACTACAAGAGTAATATAATTTAGCAGTATATTAATCTTGTTTTAATTAAAGCTGCCAATTAAAAGCTTAAGCTTCTGCAAAAGCTTCTTATAAGCCTATAATATCGGTAGGTATATTAGGCATTATCGACAGGGTATATAAGTTATAAGGTTTAGTTAAATCTTATAATTGCTTGCTTTATAAATTAACTTCGATATTATCTTATTAATATTCTAAATATGTTTAGTCTTTATCTTTTCTTACAATTATTTTAACTTTATGCAAAATTATTTCTTATAAACATATTATAAGTAACCTTTTAGTTAAAGCTTTAAAATTATTACAAAGTAAGAAGGTTTTTAGGTTAGGTACAATAGTTAACTTAAAACTAGTCTTATAGTAGGTAGTATATAAAACTAAAGCTTAAAAAAGGGAAGAATTCCCTCCGATACTTGCGTAAGTGCGAGATATATTATACATGTACAGCCAGACCTTCCAGTATGCTAGGGTATAACAAAGGGGTACCCTTATCAGTACTATCAATCCTTATCAGTAGATTAGATAAGGTGGAGACCTTAGGTCTCCACCTTGGAGGCAGGCCCTGCGGGCTACCTCTATTTAATCTACATTTTCTCCTAAGGACTCAATTACTACTAATTACTAGTATCGTGACTGCACCCCTGGGTGCACTATACTAAATTGTTAAAAAAAATATTGCAATAATAATTGCAACTATATATACTTTATAAAAAAAGAAGCTAGTAATAAAACTTTTAATATAAAAGCTTTAGCACCTAAAAATACTAAATATTAAAGCAAATACTTTTTTTATTATTTAAATATAGTAATTATATACTATAAATGTTATAACAAGTATAAATTGCTAGCTATTCTTTGCTTATATTTAAAATATTATAAGTTTAATATTTAATTAAAAGTATTAAGCATACCTTTTCTTATTAACTTTATTTAATATACTTATAAATATTATATTTAGAAATTACTTTTATAGAACTTATTATTTTAATACTTTTAAAAATATATTATAGCTAAAAAAAGTACTATTTATAAACCTAAAGGTATATTAAGCAGCTACTTAGTACTTAAAGTAGCTAAAAAAAAACTAGCGCTAGTATAAATAAGATTTTTAATATAGAAATCCTTATAATTAAAGTATTTAGCGCTAATTAGATTAATAAAGTATTATACTTTAGTTATACCTATTTTTGCTTTAAAGCATGCTTTAGCTTAAAAGCTAAAAACGTAAAAGTTTATACTAATTTTAAAACTAGTAAAACTATAATTAATTAATTATACTTTAATACTTTTAAGTATACTACTATTAAAAAAGATAAATTTATAACAACTATAGGTAATACCTTTATAACTTTTATTAAATAAGCTACTTTTACTTTTTATACTTATAGTATAAATAAAAGTAAAAAATCTTTTACTATTAAATATAAAAAAAAAAAATAAGTTATTAAAAACTATTTCTAACTTAGTATACTTATTAGTAATAATTTCTTTTAGCTATATAATTTTATAATTAATTACGGTAATAAAACTATTACTTTTAAAAAATTTAACAACTTTACTATTTTAATAAAAGTTATAGTATAAAGCTTTAAGTATATATAAAAAGTAACTAATAAAAGAAATATTATAATTTAAAGTAACAAAAGCGTTTATTTTTAAATAAAGTATAAACTTTTGCTAAAAAACTAGAACTTTTATTTTATAACTATATATAAAAATTCTATAAATACTTTTATTAATATATATACTCTTAAAGTAGTACTAATAATTAATAATATAGCTACTTTAGTAAAAATATATAAGAGTATTAAGCTAAGCTAGATTTATAAAAATTAGAATAGCAGTATATATATTAGTTTATAAAAAAAGGCTATAAAAACTTTAGCTTTTATTTCTATTTTACTTACTGCTTTTTTAGCTAGAATTATTAATTCTAAATCTTTAGCTACTGCTAACTTAGTAATAGCTATAAATACTAAATTTAATATATTATTAATTATTATAGCATTAGCTACTAATAGCGTTTTAAACAATTTTATATATATAAATAAGCTTACTAGTAATACTATTTAGCTATTTAAAATTAATATTTTAATAACTTTAATATATATTTTAAATATATTTATATTTAAAGTATTTAATATATATAATAGTATATAGCTATTAAATATACTTTTTACTAATATTATATTTAATATAATTATAAATATTAATTACTAGCTATTTTTTAACTTTTATATTTTAAGATTAAATAAACTTTTTAAGCTAAAAATAGTAGATTTTTTTGCAAACTTTAGCATTAAAAAGCTAGTAAATCTTTTAAAAATTGTTACTAAAGATAGCATATATATTTATTTTAAATGCTTTTTTAAAGCTATTAAACTTGCTAAAATTGTTTAATTATATAATATATAAACTAATTAAAGCAAAATAAATATACTAAAAAATAAATAGCTAAAAGTTTTTTTTATTAATAGTTAGTAAAAAGTAAAACTAGCTATATATTTTTATTTACTTAGTTGTTATAATATAAAAGTTCTTAATATAATATATAATCTTTTTTATAAAAAAGATTATTTAATATAAGTTAATAAAGCTACTTTTTTTGCTTACTTTATTTTTATTACCTAGCGCAAAATTTATAGCAAAAATAAAAGCTAAGTAGTTATTAATTTTTAAGCGCTAAATAAAGTAATAATTTTTAATAACTACTTTTTTTTACTATAGTATAACATTATTAGCAGTTTATTAAGCAAGCGCTATATTATAATAGTTAATATAACTAGTTTTTTTTATTAATTTAAAATATATTTTAATTATAAAAATAAGTTTATAGTAATTAGTTTATAAGAAATCAAAAGATTTATTATTGCATTAATAAGATTTTATAATTTGCTTATTTATATATAGTAGTATATAAATTAGCTTTTTTAAAGTTATTTATACTACTATTATATATTTATTAACAATATTATTATATTTTTAAACAGCTTTAATAAGTATATTAGTTATTTTAATACTATTTTTAGGCTTTTTTAAACTTAAAATATAGTTATATTTTTTATAAAGTCTTTTATTAGATATTTCTTTATTAAATTGTTAAAATTTTGCGTTAATATGCTTAATATATTTACTACTGCTTATAAAGTATAAGCCTTTAAATAATTAGCATTTTTAAACTTATTTAAAGTATTTAAGTAATATTTAGGTACTAGCGGTTTCTTGCGCAATTTTCTATTTTATTATGCCTAACTAGCAGAGCTTTTATAAAAGCAAAAAACTATATTACTTATAAAAGAACAATAAGAAAGCAAAGTAATTAATAGTAACTTTAGCCGTTAAAAGTACTACTATTAGTTAACGTTTTATAAGCCTATTTTAGTTAAACAAGCTTTTTTTAAAGCAGTATAAAACGTAATATATAATAATACTATAATTTACTATTACAACCTTAATTAAATTCTGTTTTTATAAATTAATAGATTATATAAACAAAAGTTTAATATAATATTATTTTATACTATAAAAAATATATATATAGTTTTTTAATAGTACTATCTTATTTATTAAAGTATAACTTATAATATATTTAAGTTGTTATTTTTTTAGTATTAAAACTAAGTATAAATTATTAAAATTAGAAGTTATATATTTAGTTTAAGCTATAAAAAAGCTTTATATAATTATTTACTTTAATAAGTAGTAAGTTATTATTCTTACTAATTATTTTTTTATAAAAAATATTATTAACTAAATTATATTTAATATTTCTACAACTAATTAAGCTAATTACTAATTTATTAATTTATTTATTTATTTGTTCTAATATAAACTATAAGTATACTATTTCTTTAAACATTTAAACTATATTTTTAATATATTTAGCTAGCTAAAGGCTATATAAAATACTACTAATAATATAGATAAGCTATAGTACTTAGATAAGCTAGCCGTTTTAAACTCTGTTTAAAATATTATAAAATATATAGCTAAAGCTATTATAAATAAAACCTAAAAACGAGATTTTAAGCTTACTTATAAGGCCAATTCCTAGTATAAAATTTTTTTAATTAAGTTAAACGCTAATAAATTCTATAGCAATAACGAAGGCATCGTTATTTTTTCTAAACTTAAATACCTTTTTTATATTATTAATAAACTAATTTATAATATATATGCTAAAATTAAGCAGCTCTATATATTATATAGCATAATATAAAAAGTACTTAAAATAGTATATAATAAAAAGTATTATGCTAGTTTAAATTATATAATAAGTAACCTAAAAAGCTATTTAATTTATTATAAATTTTAATTAGTTAAAAAGTATATTAAATGTTATTTTAGCTATAAGTTTAATTAAACAAATTAATTAAAGCTTATTAAAAGTTTTTAATTTATATACTTTATATACTTTTTGTTTATATAAACTATAATAATTAACTTTATTTTATTTTTACTTTTAATTAAATTAATTAGTACTTTATAGTAATTAATAAATAAGGCTTATTATAAATATTATAATTATATAATAATAGCTTTATATTTTATATTTAAGCATATATTATTTTTACTTAAAAATAAAAAGTATGCTACTAAAAAATAAGCTATTATTTTTATTAAGCACTTACTATTAAGCAATTAAGGTATACTAAAAGATATAATCTTTAATTATAATTATAAGTTTATATCTAATTTTTAAAAAGGTATATAAAAAGCTTTAAGTATAAAGCTTTTAATAATTATAGCTTACTATTTATAAAAAGATAAGCTATTTAAATACAAAAACTAAATAGTAGAAATTATAATATAATATTATAATTTTACTAATTTAAAGTTTAATTAGCTTAAAACTATACCTTTTTTATAATAAAACCTAAATTTAGCAAAAAATTAAACAATATAGTTAATACTATATAAATAGCTATTTAGATTTAAACTATTTAAACTACTAAATATAATAACTAAAACTTAAAATTAACCTATTTAAAATATTTAAGCATTATAAAACTACTTAAAATAAAACGCTAACTTATATATAGATTTTGCAGCAATATAAACTAAGCAGCACTATAATAAAAAATATTATATATTAGAATTTAAGCCTAAAAATAAAGTCTTACTATGCTTATATAATAGTTACTATTTTTTTAACAAGCTGCTAAAAAAGTATTTATAATAATAAGCTAAACTATAAACTATTAAATATAAAGTAAGTAATTTAGCTTATAAATTAAATCTTTTTAAGCACTTATATATATATTCTATAGTATTAGTAGCTTAGCTATAACTTATAAAAAGTAATAAGAATTTTTTTTATTATACTATTTTTTTTTTTAAACTAGTTAAAGCTAACTAGTATTTTAATTTAAATAAAAGCAAAAAAAAATCTATAAAATAAAATATATCTTCTAATATTATTTTAATTATAAAAAAACTAAGTTTAATTACTTAATTAAATAGTAAAACTAAAGTTATAAACATAATTATTAGTATACTAAGTATTACTTTTAGTACTTAAAAAAGTTAATTAATATATACTAAAAAAAGCATAAACTAAAGCTTATAATTAAAAAAGTATTAGCAAAGTTAGCGCCTATAGTAGCTATACTTATTGCTATAGCTTCTGCTGCAGAAGTACTAGTTTTTAATATATTTTAACGTTGTAAACGCTTATATAAAGCTTAAGCTAAACCTAAAAAATAAAACATTAAAAGATTACAAAAAAGCTATCGCAATTAAAAGAATTAATAAGCATACTAATAATAAAGAAAAATTAAAAACAAGTTTAATTCTTATAGCTACTAAAAGTAATAGCTTTTCTTTTATTGTTTAATACTTTAATAAAAACTTTAAAGGTTTTTAGTATTACTTTACTTTATAAAATAGCACCTCTTTTTAGTAGCACTTGCTACTAGCTATAAATTAAATAAGAAGCTAAAAGCTCTACGTATATATAGCTAGATTTTTAGCCTTAGTAGTTTTATTACCTTTTTTTAAATAAAGCATCTTTTATTTTACCACTTTAATTTTTACTACCTATAACTACAGCTATTAAAGTGCTTTTTGCTACATTTATAACAATAAATATTTTATTGCTTTAAATAATTAGCTTTTATTAATTTAGTTACTAATTTTTAATAGCTAAATATTATTTTAATTACTTTATTTTGCTTTTTTTATTAAAACTAGCTTTAGTAATTAACTTAACTTTTTTAAAGCTTTTAAAAATAATTATTTTAAGTATTATTTTTTTAAAAATTAGTTAATTACTAGCATTTTTTTTATTAAATTTATTAGCTAACAATTAAATAAAAAATTTATATAATATTAAATTTGCTATTAAAATTTTAATAAATTTTTTTTTTATACTTTTAATAATATAAGCTTTTAACTTTTACTAGCTTTATTATTAATATATTAATGCAATATTAAGCTTTTACTAAGCTTATAGCTTTACTTTTTAGCTTTAATAAATAAGTAATTAAAGCTTTTATATAAATAGCTTATTTTTTTAATTATATTGCTTTAAAAATAACCTTTAAAATAAAAAACTAGCATATAAATACGCTAACTAATATTAAATATTTTACCTATTATAAGTTTGTTAATAAAGTTATAGAAATTTTAAATTTCCTTAATTTCTAAGATATTTAAGTAAACAGCAGGATACTAACAGATTAAGAAAGTCTAAGCTATAAGCCATATATAGATTATAATATTGGCACTATGTTCTATTACTAACCCCAATCCTTTAATTCGGCCCCAACCTTCGTATAGGGCTTGCTATCTGGTTGTGACTAGATCTGGATGTAGCAATACTAATACGTACTTAAGGCATAATGTATAGTTTGCTCTCTGATTGTAGAGACTGCGAGCGAACTCTTATTTTAGACGCTGCCATATTGACGTATCTAGAGCTGTATCTATTGTAGCAAGTCGGAGTTCGATTCCGAACAGTGCGACCTTCTTCGCGAGATAGACTAACGTGCAGTAGGTATCACCAACAACAGTGCGCGATAAACCGGGTACCACTCTAGGATATGCTGTGTTGATTGGGCGTGTTGGTCAAGTTGGTCAAGTTGGCGGTTCTTGGCAATTCCTGATAATCTCGTCTACCTTAGGTTGCTCTTCGTAGTGTATCTTGTGGAGAGGTCTACGTGGCGAGGTAGATACTCAAGACGGCACCAACCCTCAGAGAGATGTCGCGATGTCACGTGAACGATGGTCACTCTTTGATATTCTCCGATCTAGACTCAGGAGA
The DNA here is from genome assembly GCA_022578855.1 of Nemania serpens. NCBI lineage: Eukaryota > Fungi > Ascomycota > Sordariomycetes > Xylariales > Xylariaceae > Nemania > Nemania serpens. The sequence goes on from MU396769.1 coordinate 25,899, forward strand.
CCTCTCAGACTGAGAGAGATCGGCAGATGACTGAGTGGTACGGCCTGCAGCATAGGTATTCGGGGGCAAGTTGCGAGTACGACAAGTAAATATTTATCTGCTTGCGGGTTAAGGACGATTCTGGTGGACCTAGCCGGTGTTTACCGTCGGGTAGCCCCTTAACGCCGGTGCGGAACGGGCGGAAGCCATGCGAGCAGGTAATTAATGTAGCTGGCCTGGTGTTTAGTGTAGTGTAACGGTACACTACTACGCTACTACTAGGTAGGCAGTGCCTAGTCATGTACCTACGTAGGTACAAGTACTATAATAGACCTGACTCCTGGAGTAAGCAAGTAAGTGCGAAGACAGCTGGTTTTTTTATAAGGGTTTCACAGGATAGAGATCAGCATTTGTGAGCATTTGTGATGGTGGTTGGTTTTAATATCTATAGTAATGTGTAGCCTATACATAGACATTCCGCGACCAATGACAATCCGGGGGCTGCTGACACGGCGTCGGTTTAAAACTTACTTACCTTATGCTCGGTACCTACCTCAGGCATCTGTAAGTAATACCAGGGGAAGCACCGACAGACTGGCTGACCCAGCTTTTTACCTGTCGAAACACGGGTTGACGTTTTGTGTCACCAACCTAAAAGGGCGGAGGATTGAACCTCACCATTGGACTAGGTATTAGTTTCGGCCATGACTCCATAATTCCGGTATGACAGCATGCGGCGTCTGAGACAACCTAATACACTACATCCATTGTGTAGGGCATGGCGAAAGAACAGATACCACTGGCACACACGTGTCTGGTTTTTATGCATGCTACTATGTCTCAGACAGCCTGGAGGTCCTACATGTACCTAGACTGACTGTACATGATAGAGGAATGAGCTTATCATAGTGCGGGGTGGTCCGTGCGGCACTATGATTATCTCCCTTTCGCATCCGTAGGCTACAGCTACACTATCATCCCACACCCCCACTTCTTAGCCTTACATGCACACTATAATATGCATGTCTTACTTTGTGCTCTTCGAAGTGCTCCGTAGACATACGCTGCTGCTCAGCTAACAAAGAAGGAGGATTGCAGTAGCAGATATAGGGATAGGTAAGTGGCATCTATAGGATTGTTAATCTGGATTAATAATACCGGTGATGAACAACACCCCGAAACCCCGTCTTGTGCTACGATTGAGTTTCTGACCACGCATTAATTCGAAGTGGCTTCGCCCTTTTTTGTCGCAACAAGTTGCCTTAAACCCGGAAATCCGGGCAGGGAAAGAACACGGCGGCAAGACTTGCTTAGCGGCTTAGCGCCAGTGTCGCGTAGGGAGGCGGAAAGAGGCAAGAGGAAAGAGGGGCCCGTCAACTGCCTCATAATGATTCATAAGGAGTCATCGGTATATGATTTGTGGACCGTATATTCAGGCACATAGCTACCTACTAAGTCCCTTAGGTCTAAATCGGTTACGCTATATGCATTACCTAATGGCTGCTCGCTATATGTACCTCTCGTACGAAGTACCTAATAAAGTATCATCATTGTCAATCAATCTATCCGGTGTGGTACAACTAACTGAGACATGATACCAACACTGATACATGGACATATGTATACAGGTAACATGTAGGTCTCTGATACACTACCTTACCTAGTATCCGGGGTAGCAACCACGATGCCGGTACTCTCAACTCAACAACATCGTTGGACGATATCGTAGGTACTTGACCGACGAGGAGCACGGCTTCATGTTCATACCACGAGGCTGTACGTGGGAATATGGGTTGGGTCTGGGTCCGGGGTAGATGCCTACTTTACTTCCTACTGCCGTAGGCCTCTGACGTGCAATGTAGGTGACGATATCTCTCAGACGCCGAACAGGAAGGGTGTGCTGTTGTCCCGAGCCGATTGAAGCTTCGCATCCCACAGCGGCGACCGTTGATTGATAATCCACCCCTCGTGCTAGCTGAGAACTAGAATCCACATGGCTTTGGAACACTGGACTAAGCTGCGGGCTAGTCTCAGATGGGCAATGGAGGAAACCACAAAAAATCCTTAATAGTATTAACGGCATGAAACAAAACGAGGTGGAACAGACAAATCTTGTGTCGGACTCACATCTGTCCGGGGACGGAACCCGCAGAATAGGGAACAATTCTTTATAGCACGAACAGGGCAAAATGCACGAGAGCGGGGACATGACAGGAACTTTGAAGACGAGAGGATAAAGGGTAGGTAGGTACTTTGTAAGTAGGTACATGTAATAAGAAAAGAAGAAGACGGCCTTTTTAGCTGTGGTGTACTAATCAAGTTATCAAGTGGGGTTAGTGTCCCTGCCGATTTCCCTTTAGGTTTTATTCTTTTATGAGCCACTCACCTATCATTGATCTGCTGGGACTCTCCCGTCTTGCGGTTTGAGCATCATAATTGTTCATATCATTAGGCACAATAATAGTACTGTGCCTTCCTCGTGGGCCTGAGTTGTTCATTGTAGCTCGGCTTATAATATTGTGTGACCCTTCCCTTCCTTCCCTTCCTTTCCTTTATACTCTCTTAATTCTTGTCTCCGTTGCATCGAATCGGCTCGGCCAGCCTTTCTCTATCTCTCCCTCTCCCCCCCCTCTCTGTCTCTTATTCTAATCAGAAGTTGACCCGTTTAATCTACGCCGAGCCCTTCATAACTTGACAAGGCACGCCCTTCCGTTTCAGGATTGAAAATCGAACCCCGATCCAATTTGACTGGGCCATGCCCACGCCAAGCATATAACCGACACATCTCCGGCTGTCTGTGAACTGATTCCCCTTGCCTACCTTCAGCAGTCCCTGTTGCGTGCCACAGAACCCCTCGCCCGCTGAGGAATCCATTGAAGCCCGTAAGCTCCGGCCGCGCTCGGTCCCGTCCTCTGTTGCTTGATTGGCGCACAGTTCACCCACGCTTCCGGCTCCGGGGCTAAGCCGCCACACCGCAATTATGAACGAGCGAGACGCGGAGAAGAGTCTACAGGAGGGACTCGGTGGGCTCGGTGTCCCAGGATCAGCCCTCCGCTCGGATGCCAATGTACCGGTGACGTCCTCGTCCAAAAGCACTCGACCGTCGTCGGCAACCTCAGTCCCAACTTATTCAGACGAGTCGTCCGAGGAGCAGCGCGAGAACGCGAGACAGAGCAACCCCAATGGATTTTCTCACGTCAATGGCGGTGTTTCGGTCGAGCAGGCCCAAGCCGACTTCGCAGAGCTCCAGAGAGAGATTTCGGGCCTGTCGCGAGCTAGCCGTATAAACAGCCGTCATGCAGACGATCCGGAGAAAGGCATCAAGGGCGAGGTCACGGGATCCGAAACATCCGACGAAGATTTCGACTTGGAACAGGTTCTGCGCGGCGGCCTTGATGCCGAGATAGAAGCCGGTATCAAGCCGAAACACATCGGTGTCTACTGGGATGGGTTGACCGTCAAGGGTATGGGTGGCATGACCAACTATGTGCAGACGTTCCCGGATGCCTTCGTCAATTTCGTGGATTACTGGACGCCGCTGATGAGCCTCCTCGGACGGGGGCCAAAGGGTGTCGAGGCGACTCTGCTAGACAACTTCAAGGGCGTCGTGAACCCGGGTGAGATGGTGCTCGTGCTCGGCCGTCCCGGATCTGGATGCACAACCTTTCTCAAGTCAATTGCGAATCAGCGATGGGGCTACACCGGTGTCACTGGAGAGGTCATGTATGGCCCTTTCAGCCATAAAGAATTCAAGGAGTACAGGGGCGAGGCTGTCTACAACCAGGAGGATGATATCCATCACGCTACTCTCAACGTGGAGCAGACATTAGGGTTTGCGATCGACACCAAGGTTCCCAACAAGTTGCCCGCAGGCACGAACAAGTCCAAGTTCAAGAGTGATGTCATCAGCACGCTCCTGAAGATGTTCAACATCGAGCACACGAGACATACCGTTGTGGGCGACGCCCTAATCCGTGGTGTTTCAGGCGGCGAGCGGAAGCGTGTGTCCATCGCTGAGATGATGATTACAAACGCCTGCGTCTTGTCGTGGGACAACAGTACTCGCGGTCTCGACGCTAGTACGGCGCTCGACTTCGTCAAGTCCCTGCGCATTCAAACCAACCTATACAAGACTTCCACCTTCGTATCGTTATACCAGGCCTCAGAGAACATTTACAAGCTTTTCGACAAGGTGCTAGTGATTGACTCTGGAAGGCAAGTCTACTTTGGCCCCACGTCGGAGGCGAGAGGCTATTTCGAAAGTCTCGGCTTCCTCCCGCGTCCACGCCAAACGACCCCAGATTACGTTACGGGCTGTACCGATGAATTCGAACGTGAATATTCGGAGGGTTATTCAGCCCAGAATGCTCCGCACAGCCCCGAGACTCTGGCTGAGGCTTTTGAGAAATCGACCTTTGAACAGCGACTGCAGGCTGAGATGGCCGATTATAAAGCGCGGTTAGGTACGGAGACGGTAAAACATGAAGATTTCCGTGTCGCCGTCCGGGAGAGCAAGCGCCGTGGTGCAAAGCGATCCGTGTACAGCGTTGGTTTCCAGCAACAGGTTTGGGCGCTGATGAAACGACAATTTGTTCTGAAGCTCCAAGACAGGCTTGGGCTGTCTCTCTCTTGGCTCCGCAGTATCGTCATTGCTATCGTGCTTGGAACTCTGTATCTCAGACTGCAACAAACATCAGCTAGCGCTTTCAGCAAAGGTGGTCTTCTGTTCATATCCCTCTTGTTCAACGCCTTCCAGGCCTTCTCTGAGCTCGGATCTACAATGACCGGCCGACCGATTGTCAACAAACACAAGGCTTACGCCTTTCATCGGCCCTCGGCGCTATGGATTGCGCAGATCTTCGTGGATACTGCGTTCTCTGCCGTTCAGATTCTGGTCTTCTCCATTATCGTCTACTTCTTGACCAATCTATCGAGGACGGCTGGGCACTTCTTCACATTCTACCTGCTGATTCTAGTGGGAAACATTGCCATGACCCTCTACTTCCGTATCATTGGTTGTCTCAGTCCTGATTTTGATTACGCTATCAAGTTTGCCGTTGTGACGGTGACGTTGTTCATTCTGACATCCGGGTACTTGATTCAATATCAGTCGCAGCAAGTCTGGCTCCGATGGATATTCTGGATCAACGCACTTGGGTTATCATTCTCGAGCTTGATGGCCAACGAGTTCAGCGGTTCCCATCTCACTTGTTCGGCCGAATCACTGATACCCTCCGGACCTGGCTACGATGACATCAGATACCAAGTCTGCACTCTGGCCGGTTCTCGACCCGGAACGCTTGCTATTAGTGGTAGCGACTATATCACGGAAGGTTTTACGTATGCCCCTCGTGATCTCTGGCGGAACTTTGGCATAATTGTCGCCATCATTATCTTCTTCCTAATTATGAATGTCGTCCTGGGAGAATTCGTCAAATACGGAATGGGTGGTAATCAAGCCAAAGTGTTTGCAAAGCCAAACGCCGAGAGAACGGCACTGAACGAAGCGCTTAACACCAAGAAGCTTCAACGCCAGAAGTCGAGAACCAAAGACGAGGATGCGGCCCTGAAGATCGAATCCACTAGCGTTTTGACCTGGGAAAGCCTCAACTACGATGTACCAGTCCCTGGCGGCACTCGCCGACTCCTTAACGATGTCTTCGGCTACTGTAAGCCAGGTGAACTGACTGCTCTCATGGGCGCTTCTGGAGCCGGAAAAACCACCCTCTTGGATGTGCTAGCCGCGAGAAAAAACATCGGCGTGATTCATGGCAATATCTTCGTCGACGGGTCAAAGCCTGGTAAAGAATTCCAACGATCCACTTCTTATGCGGAACAGCTTGACATGCACGATCCAACTCAGACTGTTCGGGAGGCTCTGCGATTCTCGGCCGACCTGCGGCAGCCCTATGAAACTCCCCAGTCCGAGAAGTATGCCTACGTCGAAGAAATCATCGCACTTTTGGAAATGGAGAATATTGCCGACTGCATCATTGGCACGCCTGAAGCTGGGCTTACCGTCGAACAGCGCAAGCGCGTGACGATTGGCGTCGAACTGGCAGCTAAGCCTCAGTTGCTCCTGTTCTTGGATGAGCCGACCTCAGGCCTCGACAGTCAAAGCGCGTTCAACATTGTTCGATTCTTGAAGAAGCTCGCTGCCGCTGGCCAGGCCATTCTTTGTACCATCCATCAGCCAAATGCCGCCCTTTTTGAAAACTTCGACCGACTCCTCCTTTTGCAACGAGGTGGCCGCTGTGTATATTTTGGTGACATTGGCAAGGATGCTCTTGTTCTCCGAGATTACCTCTCACGTCATGGTGCTGTTGCTGGCCCGTCAGATAACATAGCCGAATACATGCTAGAGGCGATCGGTGCTGGCAGCAGCGCACGTGTCGGTAGCCGAGACTGGGCCGATATTTGGGACGATAGCCCTGAGCTAGCTAATGTCAAGGACAGAATTTCTCAGTTCAAAGAGTCTGGCAAACAGGCCGCAGCACAAGTTGATCTTAGCCTGCAAAGGGAGTATGCCTCACCTCTCTGGCACCAAATCAGAACTGTTGTCAGGCGGACCAATGTCTCCTATTGGCGTTCGCCTAACTATCTTTTTACCCGCGTTTTCAACCACATTGTCATCGCTCTCTTGACTGGTTTGACATACCTGCAGCTCGATGATTCGCGGTCTTCGCTACAGTACAAGGTCTTTGTCATGTTTCAGATCACTGTCCTCCCGGCTTTGCTCTTGCCTCAGGTTGAGCTCATGTTCGTCATCAAGCGTGCCATTTTCTTCCGAGAGCAACTGAGCAAAATGTACAGCGCGTTCACTTTCACCTTGAGCATGGTTGTTGCAGAGCTTCCTTATTCCATCCTCTGCTCCGTGCTCTTTTTCTTGCTGCTCTACTTTGTTCCCGGATTCCAAGCCGAGCCCTCGCGTGCTGGCTACCAGTACTTCATGGTCCTCATCACTGAGCTCTTTGCCGTATCGCTCGGCCAGCTTCTCGCCGCCATCTCGCCGTCTGCGTTCGTGTCTAGCCAGTACGATCCTTTCATCGTCATCACCTTCGCCCTGTTCTGCGGTGTCACCATTCCTTATCCCCAGATGCCCGGCTTCTGGAAAGCCTGGCTGTACCAACTGGATCCCTTCACGCGTCTCATCAGTGGCACCATTACCACCGCGCTGCACGGTCTCTCCGTGAGGTGCCGGTCTCACGAATTGAATCTCTTCACGGCGCCACCGGGGGAGACATGCGGGTCGTACATGGAGAATTTCTTCGCCGCTGGTGGTTCCGGTTATCTAGTAAACAGTGATGCCAGCAACTGCGAGTACTGCGCCTATTCTCTTGGCGACCAATTCTACGGCGCGTTCCAGTACACGTTCGATACCCGGTGGAGGGATCTCGGCATTTTTATTGCGTTCGTAGCGAGCAACACCATCATCCTATTCGTAGCAGTAAGTTTGCACGCTTTTCCAGAACCTCTTCCTTCTTTGATCTATCATGGCTAATTATTTTTAGACCCGCTACTTGAACTGGAACAGACGGTAGTCTCTATTAGGAGAGTCGCGACGCCTATCTAAAATGGAGATTTTGTTTCGTCGGCTTCGTAATATTAAGTATTTCTAATAGAGGTTGAGGACACCCCACATCAGGTCACGGAGCATCAAGCGTACGCATCCTAGAATATAGACGGCGTTGTGTATATGGGGGTCAGATAACTGTGGTCGTTGTATCGCCGCCGAGCAACACAATGAAAGGCATTGCCCATGAGACTTGCCATGGAAATCAGAGTAGATAATGCAAAACATGCTCCACGTATTGTCCATTGTCCCCCGTGCTAGTATATATTGCGCATGTTCATTGGCTGTGCGGACATTGTCACCCTTCTCGAAAAATGATTTCCTCTTCGTTCCTCTCCCTTGTCTCGTGCTCTTGGAAGTCTCGGACAGAGAGCAAATGGTCGGCTTGAAGGCCCTACATTAGACTCTTTGCTAGCGTACGGGTCGTGGCCTTGTGACTTATCACCAAAGGCCACAGGCATTGGGCCCAAGGTGTTTAACACGTTCAAGGCCAGCGACTCCCCCTTGAGATTTTACATGGTCGGAACTCGGGTGTTCTCCATTCTTCAAATGCGGCGATAGCGGAGCTCATTGGAGCTATCGTGGCCGACAGGGCCTGAAATATAGCTCGAGGATACCTGGGTCGGCTGCCGCAAGACCCAAATTGCCGCCGTAGTATGAAGGCCTTCAGCTGGATTCTTGTTAGTCGGTCTAAATTTTGTACTTCTTACGGTGCAGTATTCCTGGGCTAAAGCTTGCCTAGCATGAGCCGCGGAGATCTGGATCCCGTGTTCATGATACTCTAGAACAGGTTATTACTTGGTATTACTAGATAGATACATGGGAGCAGCACTTGGCAATGATAAGTGCCAGTGTTAATGGAAGCCGCAAGCGCAAATATATTATCCTCATGTAAGAAGCCAAATTCGACTTCCTTCTTTCGGGTTTCGACGGTCAAAGCATAATGATAGTTCACCCGCGCGTATTACAGCATCAGGCATCAGGGGGAGAAGACTTCTGCACATGAAAAATAGCGGCATACCATTGGCGAGCTACATGCAAGGAGGTTAGTCAATTAAATAGGTCCCGCGTCTGCAGATGCAGCTACTGTTGATCTATGCAGCCAGCGGCCTCCGATGATCAGGAATACCGGGTGCATGGCTTAGCTGATCGAATGCGCCACATTATCAGGCCAATATAGGCAATCGGGCGAGGATAGGCAAGGTGGCGTTGCGTCGAGGTAGCATGGCTGCCACTACTAGACTTGCGGTCTGGCATCTCAATACAACAGGCAAAGTTCCGGTGCTTGTCGAAGGTTCCCCGTAGTGAAATCTGCGTGTTGTAATGCTGCATGTCGCATTGCAACATCCACGGCTAGCTGCGGGATCTACTCATCGTAAGGCCTTACGATTAACCAATGGTTTATCGAACGTCTTGCCAGAGGTCGGCCTCTTCGCCGGCTATCACGCATCGGGTAGTCGTTGCATTGGCAGCGTTATGTTATTATGCTGGCGGAGTTCCGGGCCAAATGCTACTTGGAATAGGAGTCGGTGTGCTATGGGACTCGTTGGAATGATTGGGTATTTCTAATTACGTCCTGTGTCGTCATGTTTTGCTGGGCAGCTCACCAACTAAAATACGCATCGAATGTTTGAGGAATCGCATGTCACTTGGTAAGTAGGCATAGAGATACTGTTTAAGACTTGGATTAGTACTTCCCGAGCCCTATTGGGAAAGACGTGTCCAGAGATATTGAACACATCATGACCATGTCGTGCATGTGGGATACGTTAAGAGAAAATCTGCTGTTCGAAAATGGAAAACCACTCATTTTCACGTTCGCGAGAGGAGCCACGTAAACGCTTGCAAACGGGTTACGTCTACAAGCGACCGACATTAGATAGAGCGGTGGGCTGTATATCATTTGTTACGTCTTGGTGTGAAATGAGGAAGATACTGCCTCATCGGTCAGTCGATCTCAGCGTCTAAGCACACTTGCGCATCATACTGACTGACCTCTGGCGGCTTTTCACGTCGTGCATCACAGAGCGACATTGTGTATATCTTTCATCGACACTAAAACTAGTGCTAGCTCCCATGTCGGTGGCTTTCGTACATCGACGGGTTGATGCAGCGGCATGACGCTATTGACTGTATCTATGCCATGAGGGGTATCGAGGTCAACGATCTCGTCATGTTTGCCGCTTGGGCTGCATTAACGCGTCTCACAACTGGCTTCCGATCGTAGAATAGGGATGGGCCGAGCCGTCCGGGTAGCGATCGTCCGCCTACGGCATGTAACGGAGTAATCGTCAGAGCATTGCTTCAGCTACGAAGTGAAAGGGACTGTACTCGGAGCGTGGACATCTGTCCCTGGGTCGAAATATATAAAGCGGACCAACTTCTCAATTTTAGAATCCTCTCGCCATCCTTCGACACTCAAGACACTTCTCAGTCTCTCAAGTTTCAATCAGCTTTTCTAGATATCCAAACTCTTGCAACTCTTCATTCTTGTCCATCATGTCTCATAACACACTTGGCAATGGTGAGTGGCTGCTCAACGGCACCAGCCTCTGGAGCAACGACGGCTCGGTCGAATTCAAGATGCAGGGCGACGGCAAGATTGCTGTCTACTGGGGCGGCAAATGCCAGTGGCAGAACTCGACACAGCAGAAGCCCAACGTCAAAGGGATCCAGATGCAGGGAGACGGCAATCTCTGCATGTAGTATGTCAATGTTCTTCTTTCCTCTGTACTCCAACTAATACATGATGCTGGGGCAATTGTACTTCGTGCTGATGATAGTTCCTTTGTGTAGCGATAACAACGACAAGCCCATCTGGCACACCAACACCGCCAATCCCACCGGCGATAGCACTTGCATCGTTGCTGTGCAGGACGACGGCAACGTTGTGGTTTACAAGGGTACCCCAATCTGGTCCAGCAACACCCAGAAACAGTAAAGAAGCCGCAACGTGAGTGAGTGCGGGAAGGAGAATCGATGAGCATGGCAATCTGTCAAACATGGGGAGAGGAAGCAGGTACCGATTCGAGTTCGGGTTCAAATGCTGTGGATATATTTACTAGTTGCCCACTTCTTGCTTCATAACGAATAGCTGTTCGTCGTGCTTGCTTCACTCAAATCCAAGTCCTTGCACACCAAATTCGCGCCGTTGTCTGTGATGAAGAGACCCAACCGGAAGTATCGTAAACTAGTCCCGAGTTTCTGAGGAAGGCAGCGTAAGTCTTCGTGAGCTTCAAATCAGGCAGTTTCCATGTCTATTCGGTGCGTCGATGTTGATTTCATGCTCTGAATAGCTCCTCAAGAGCTGTCCCCGCGCGCGAAGGCAGGCTATACCGCCGTTGTGACGTATATCTTTTTAGAGCGTGAGCTCTGTTCGCATTCGAGTTTCACGAAACTTGAAGCTCAAAGTTCTGCCATTCGAGGGGACTCTGCAGAGATTCATCGAGCCGATGATATCTTCGCGCAAAAGCACTACAGCTCTCGTTGCTAAAGGATTGGCGGCGAATCTTCGGCACAAGTTGACATTTACTGATGTCTAAAATAGCTGAGCCGTCGCCTGTCTCTAGAATTGATAATTTCCCCCTTTGCCGAGAGTATAGGGGGGCTGTGCTAGACACAGAAGGACTATGCATGCCGCTTTTCAGTGAGAATTCTACAAGCTGGCCGGAAAGACCCGCATAAATGGTGGAGGATATGTCCGAGGGCTTGGCTAAGGAATATATAGGTGAGCTTTCGCTGCGTCGGAACGGCAAGTAAATATTGCAGTTTGGTCGATAAAAGTCATGGCGTGACAGAGAATGCCACTGACAGAAACGACCAATGACATGGTTACACAATGGCCGATCATTATGATAGTCAGGTTGATCGACGATTGTGGGGGGTCTGGGGGTAGGATATGGGCTATTGCTAGTGCATGGTAATGAATCGGTGTGGTAGTATCCTCTGGCCCAACGAAAGTCGAATATCTTCAACGTATGCGAGTAGGCGCTGCCCGCAACAAATCTTTCGAGGCCGTAAGATATCAATGCGTTAATGGGAGCTGTGACTTCGAAGTTATCCTGATAGACTCGATCCACTGGCGACGAGGTCCGTAAATCTTGAAGTCGGATAGTACCATCATCCCACGAGCTGAGGAAGACACTTCCGCCGCCGCTTGCGATGGACCTCACATCTATTGGGAGAAGTGCCCTCACAGTTCGGGGATTGGCACCTGCGCTGTAATGCTCATTTGGGATTCTGGCGGGGGCAGACATCTCTAGACCAGTCGGGGTGACAGTGAGAACCCGAACGGGATCTAAACTCCTGTTCAGGGCCACGGCGATAGTATCCTTATTTAACATCTTTGTAGACCGGATAAATTCAAAGGGGGCGGACTGTTGTGCTGATTTGAGAGAAATAGAGGTGATCGGATCGACGTACGAAGGCTCGGCCACTTTGTCCGAAACCACCAGATCATCATCCTGGACAGAATAGAGCCAGACACCTTCTCTGGTGCCGGCTACCATAGTACTGGAGTCGCTGTCAACATCAATTGCCTGTATTTCATGCTGATGGACAGAGGAAGAGGGTGACGGCCGAAAATGCATCAGAGTGCGGCCAAAACTAGTAGCACCAACGGAGAGCAGGCGTAGGTCGCCGTTGGCCCTCCCGACTATGACTCCCGCATCTTCGTTTTCCCCAAACGGATGCGATTTCAAGATGGACATGGCTGTAGTATCGTCTTTCCCAGCGACGAAACCGGCGTCTGACCCTTTACACCAGTGCCAGTCCTCGGACATCACACTGGTGCGGCCCTTTCTTTGGATACGGGCGACAACGTCTTCGCCGGAACCCCAAACAACAAGCTCCTCGTCGACACCACCTCGCCTACGCAAGTGGGCATCCACGATGATGGCGCCAGGTATGGACTGAGCTGCTCCGCCTCTTCGCGCGCCATGTCGCCGTGTGTTAGGTGGCGTGAGCGAATGAAAAACAAAAGCCCGCCTATCCCAATCACGCGACTGAGCCGTCAGTACGCGTGCGAGGGCGGCCCAGTCTTGCTCATAGCTGTTCGTCGGCAGCGCGAGACTACTGAAGCGGTTCTTGACGAATATGCGCCACCCCTCAGCCAAGACAAGCCGATACAAGCCCTTGCAGGCTGCGGCAAGATGAGCTACGCTTCGAGCCGTGTCTAGGTAGCCCAAGACGATAAACAGGATATCGGCCGGTAGTATATCGAGCTTCGGGGCGTTGAGAATGAGAATCTGTGTGGACGCCATTTTGAGAGTGGACAAGGGACTTAGGTCACCTCACATTGATGGTATTATAAAATAAGGTAGGGAGGTAGGTATGTAAGATAATATGGTTAGAGATGGGAAGTCGGCGGCGATAAATGTGGTCGAAAGGGCCGATGACGCGGTTAAGTCCGTTCTCTCGAACTGGCTTCACTGATATGCATTACTGCATACGTACCTAATAGATACATATCCGTGTACGTAATTAAGCCCTTAAGATACATATCGATACTTCGTTACTTCGTACACGTGTACATAAATTACCTTCGGTAGGTAAGTACCTAACCTCCGCCCATCTTCACACTCTGACATTGCTGCTTGCCATCAAAGGCCACGAAGGTCAACAGTAAACTTATCCGTGCCTTACATGACTTTGTGACAGATCATCGCTACTTTCATTCATCATTGGGATGTACCGTGGACCTGACCTAAGTATGAACTTTGAATTCTGACCCGTGAGTAGGGATTCACTAGATCCGGACTGGAGGCTACTTTCCATCTCAATCGCGTGTATATTATAAAGGCTGCTCGCTCTGGCTTCCCGTAATGACTATCGAAAGTTTCACTGGGCTCTATCTTCCCACAGTTTTCTCCATCGTCATCTTGTGGTCCTTCTATCACTATGTGGTCTATCCAGTCTTCTTCTCGCCGCTGGCCCGTATCCCGACACCGCACTGGACCTGCTCTATCTCGGATGCTTGGATCCTCTATGCCCGATACCGTAGCAGGGAGAACGCGACCTTGCTAGCTGCGCACAGGAGATGCGGCCAGGTCGTCCGGGTCGGCCCTCGCGAAGTGAGTGTCAACAGCGTAGAAGCCGTGAAGATCATTTATCAGGGTGGCTTTGATAAGCACTCCTGGTACTCGGTTTTTGATAATTTCGGGTAACTCGGCCTCTCTTCTTCGCAACGACCAGAGCTAAGTCTCGCCAGCGTCCCTTGCACGTTTTCATCGGCGCGCTCGAGACACCATTCGATTAGAAAGCGCGTGGTGTCAAATGTCTACTCGAAGTCCTACATCAGCGCTTCGCTTTCCCAGGCCGCCCAGGCCGACCACATCTTGAACACAAGGTTGATGCCGGTGCTGCAAGCCTCTGTGTCGCAGAGTCAGGCCCCCGCCGGCATTGACGTTCACTCACTATTCTGCGCCGTGGCTATGGACTTCATCTCCGCATACTGCTTTGGCATTCGTCGTAGCGCCAACTTTATCAAGGACAAAGCTTATCGTGAGCATTGGTTGAAACTTTACACAACGCGCAAAGGGTACGGTTTTTTTGCCCAGGAGCTTCCTCGTCTTTCAGAGGCGTTTGGGTGTCTAGGAATTAGCCTAACGCCTCGATGGGTGAGTGCTGCGAATCGGGAGCTGGAGACATGGTGTAAAGAATTGAGCGATATCACCCTACAAGACCTTAGGGAATCGGGACCGGAGCTTGACTCAGCTGACGATCCCGTGGTTGTACGCACGCTGCTTGCAGGGTACGAAAAAGAAAATAATATTCATGGGACAGCTTCTCCAATTCATTCGACTACCATAATGAATCCAGAGCTGTCTGTCGCCTCCGAGGTCTTCGACCACATATTAGCTGGTCAAGAGACCACAGGCATAGTCTTTACTTACCTTTCTCACCACCTTTCGCAGTCCCTCGAGTTGCAGAAAGACTTGAGAGACGAGCTTTTATCTCTACGGCCAAGCATGGTATTGAGGGGCGGTAGGATGGCAATGCCCGACTCCAAACAGTTACATAGTCTGCCAAAGCTTCACGCTATGATGCTGGAGACCATCAGACGATATGCGCCTGCGGGGGGACCAGAGCCAAGGGTGGTCCCGTCTCCCTCCTGTCGCATAGGGGGGTTTGAAATTCCTGACGGTACCCGCATATCCGCATCCGCATATAACCTCCATCGAGATGAACAAGCCTATCCAAGCGCCGACCAGTGGGACTATACACGCTGGCTATCAAATGGACTTGATAGCTCGAGCAGAGAGACCGCAATCAGGCAATTTTGGGGGTTTTCCAGTGGGGGAAGAATGTGTCTCGGGTCCAACTTTGCTATACACGGTTCGTACTCAACAGCTTACGCCAGCATGCAGCTGCTAACCAAGATCTCGCGCGTTAGAGATAAAACTCACTATCGCGGCGATATACTCTAATTTCACTAGTTATGTCGTCGATGACCGAGGAATGGAACAAACCGATATGTACACAGGACATCCGAAGAGTAATGCTCTGCATCTAAAGTTTGAAAGAATACTGGATTGCTGATGTTTAAATATTTCTGTTCCCTCGGCGCAACTAAAGAAAACCTCCTGGACCCATATCTATTCTTCGGGCATGGTCCTACTCCAAGGCTCTGTCCAGCTAGTGGATCAAGAACACCTAGCTGCTTTGATGAAGCGCCTTTCGATCTAGGGTATAGATGTCCTTGTAGCAGCAGGCGATAATCTGCTCCGAGAGAATACGATAGATTAAATGCTACTGGTGCCTCCAACGCCGTTTGGAGGCATCACATGGCTTCGGGTCATACATTGACAGGGACATCTAGGACTGGCCCCTTTCGAACATCAGTTAGTGCGGGCCAGTGCGGGCCAGTGCCGTAGATAGTAGCCTATCTGCCTTCGCCACTGACATCAAGGAACCTATGCCTAAATATCAATTCCTCTATCTGTTGCAATGCTCCGGTCGGTTAGTTGAACAGTTGAACCTCGTGAACTCTCTCGCCCTGTTCATTAAGGAGAAGAAGAGCGCTGAATTCCTCTTAATCCTCACGACAAGTCAACACCAAAACGGACCGGCAGCTGGCTCTCAAGAGAAAGAAAGCAGAGGAACAGGAAGGATCAAAAGATATAGATATGCTGCGGGAAACTTGTCGGTCACATGAGCCACGATTAACCTTCTTCCTGGAGATGATATCTAGGGTATACATGGACCAGAAAGAGCTTGGACCGAGTTCCTCCGGCATTGATTATCCGACAGCCGACGACCTTCACATAACATCTAGTGAGAGCTGGAGATCGATTGCGCCGAATTTGCTAGGCCCTGGTTGGCTCGGGCGGGATCAGCTGGACGTCATCTAAAACGAAGTAGATGGGTGGCTGTACGGTGTTGCACTCGGACAATGGGAATCAGGACTTGAAGGTTACGGGAAACTGGACCATTCATCTCTCCAAGTCCCCGCCGGCTAAGTATAGTATTGAGAACATGTTGTGGGTATTTCAGTTTACGTTGACATAGAGATGAATAAAGTTGATGCTGGTTGGGTCGCTTGAATTAGGTTCAATGACTTGTTGCGTCCTAGTCATCATCTATCTGATGTGTCATGAGATGGATTAGGCACCTTATAAATTTGCATTTGATATGGTCATTTCCAAGGTGGTATTTGGGTAGAATGGGGTTGACTCTACTGGCTCGCTCTCCGGTAGTTCATGACAAACATCCATCCAATTACTCCTACCCCTTCCCGCCCTTGCCCAACCGTCAAAATAGTTCTCGATTTCACATTCACTTCCACTTCCACTTCCACTCTACTTAAATTCTCACTTATGCCGTGATCTTCCCGTCCAGCCCGGCTTCTTCAACTAATTGATTGTACTTCTCCACCGCGTCTTGATACGCCTGTAGCGAATCCGCCGTAAATCTACCGGGCGTCGCGTCACCGCCGCCAAACGCACGCACGGCCGCATAGTACACCTCGGCCAGCCCCTCGCAGACGATGACGAAGCTGCCCAGAGAGCACTGATAATACAAGTCGTCCTTGAAATTGTTATCTATGTTCAATTTCCCGCTGTCCGTGAATCGCGACTGTATTCGGTAGTTCTGGTACCCGAAATCATGCCGTTCGCAGGCGGGGTGGAATGGGAACCCCAACGGGTTATCGGGAGACGAGGTGCATTCGTCGGAGCTCCAGTCTAGGTTTGAGGGATTCCGCGCGTTGCGCCGAGAGGTGAAAGCCGGTAAGGTGATGCCGAACAATAGGTTGTCCGTCACCGCAGCCGCGGTCGATTGCCGGGCCTCGAGCTGCACGACGGGAGAAGCAACGACGCCGAGCGACGCGGAGAGAAGAGTGAGGAAGGCGGTGATGGTCTTCATTTTTAATTCAGAGGGATTTGTTTATGACGGACTGTGTGTATTCAGCTGGCTAGCTGGCGGAATGCTCAAGTAAGGCTTTGGGATGTTGCACGTTACCCTAATACAGTACAGGCGCAAGCGACAACAGCAATGAAGACGGGAATGCAACAAGCTTATATAGATACTAAGATTTCATAGTTTCCTCCGTCTTCCCCTTGCTACCTCTGAATGGTCTCTAGCGTGACCTTGACAAAACATACATTTTTTTACTTTCAAAGCTTAAGCGCTTCATGGCTAATACAGGCAGGTCTTTCAAAGCCTCAATGGTTTATGGCAAGGTTTATGGTAATTCAATCCTTGACTTGACTTGGCATTACGCACCCACCTCCTCGCTATGGCTAATGCCGAAGCGCCAAGCGGGAAGCAAGCCACCAACAGTTCCCCCACACGGCATAAGGGGAGGGTTGTGCTGGATTATCGCGATACTACTGGTTGGTGGTATATTGCCTACATAGGTAGGTAGACCAATGCATCGATTGATCAACCAACTCGGTCAAGTCCGATCGCAATTGCGATGCAACTAGGATCGAGCGTTTTGTGTCCGTGTTGGGCAGCTGTGTGTGTAGGATTGGCCAAATGGGTGTGGAGATCATCACCACAAAAAGAAGTTTAAAATACGTATTTGAGAAGTGCTACCAAAGACGAAGCCGCGCCGGATGGCGGAAATAAAGGGGAGAAAAGGGAAAGACTGAGTAGAAGAACACCGGAATTGAAACAGTTCTCACTGCAATTCGACTTAGTATTGCTACCAGTTATTCTCCTAGATTGGGAGCTAGTAGTAGTATACCTATTTGCGTTGCTGGATAGGTGGGGATCTCGTTTGGTTTGCTAGGATCCTTCTTCTCTTTCTCTCCTTGTCTTTGCATTTTAACATTCGTGCAAGCGGAATGACGCCGTAGGTGCCGCCACTCATAAATACCACACAGTCATTCTATTGGATATGGACAGGTACATCATTTTGGCGATCTCTCTTGTAATGAGATCATCGTCATGCGGTCAAATGCATAGCAACAACCAGTCAAACACACTACTTTGGATATTCCCTGTGCCTGGAATATTCGGAAAACCAGCATCGCTCCAAAGCCAACCCTCGCGACAGTGTGAGCCAGTTACCTTAAATAGGTTCGTATGCCTCCGGAAGCGGACGCCGACGAGCGAGACCAAACCGGCATTAGCCGAAGACACCACCAAGGTGCCTATGCCGGTCAGCGGAACAGGGCATGTTGTGACACCTCCGACTCGAGTCACTAGACGAGAAAGTAGATCTCATCCGAATCACGAATGGCTAACCCTGGTGATTAAACGCAAGACCTATGGGACGGAAGCAGGCATCCACGTGTGGGCTGTTATAATCGTTGGACAGGCGTGTTTGGTGCATCAAGCTGTATTTGATATATCATGGCAGCCACAAGCTACAACTGAATGGTACGCACTTCTATACAGCGCTTTGGTGGTTGCATGCTATGGTGGGATATTTTCTCGCCGCAGAACGACCTCGTATTGCAATAACGTTATATATCTGTGCCATCTCGCATTCCTGGTTTGTGATACAGAACAATACTGTAGCATAGTTCTGGTCGACAGAAGACGGCCGAAGCTTGACTTGAATTGGCTGCTTCTCATCTCTGTTTTTTTAGTCCCTTGATTGGCTAGGACCTTTTGTCAAGAACTAAACCACTTACAGCCACTGTGTTTAGGTAGGTCCTTAGCTTTTGCGCCACCAAAGCTCGCCAGACATGAGGTGTGAATGTAAGGTATATACCCAGCCGTAGGGCTGAACACCATGTAGGTTTAAGTTGTAGCATATCATAAGGTTAAAACTAGTGACTACTTAGTAGCAAGTTGCCATAACAACAAGCACCATCGAATAAGCCTTACTTGTATAATGCTGGACCGTGTAGTGCTGTTAGGTGCTCTGTGTGAATCGGTTTATTTGCAGCAACCCCATGTCATCGCTAAGCATCAATATACTGGGCATCCACTGGGCTAGGCTAGGTACTTGCTAAGGTTAGTCTCCTTCCCCCCAATCCCATTCTCCCCAGTCCATCGAAGTCTTGGCGGACATTCCTCCCATCTCTGCTCAAAATTTCAAACGTCCTCAGGTATTAGCTTACACTTACCCTATTTCAATGTTCATCCACAAGATAGAGACCCAGACTTGGGCTCATTTAGCATCCCTTCTAAACGCGCGACACCTTTAACCACGCGTTATAGTATAAGGGCGCCTGCTAAGAGACACACAGCGAGACCGGCACCAGCCCGGGTAGCTCCAGCGGTAACGATGGATGTGGTCGGGGTCGTCGAGCCGCTGCTGCCGCTGTTAGGAGTGCTACTGGGGGTCACAATGATAATGGGCGAGTCGGTGATGGGCGTCGCAACAGAGGAGCCGGTGGTTCCAGGGTAGGAGGATGATGCAGTCACGGTGGCTGGCTTGGTTGGATACCCGGTAAATCCCCCAGCCGAGTAGCTGATCGGATTGGATGAATAGCCTGTTGGCTTGGGTGGGTAACTGCTTGGGGCTCTGCTGTACGTGCGATGGCACTGCAGTGGCTTACATTAGTATATCTCTTGCCAACACATGAGAATACTCGGAACGAGAATGCTTTACGTTGTAACTTTTGATGTGGAATGGCGGCGAGGTCCCGAAAGTCGTGCCGTTATCGCCATCCCAAGATATCTTGATGAGATAGGTCTTCTGCCCGCCGAGCGAGCAGTCGAGGGACCATTCGTACTCGGCATCATTTACATCGACATCTAGACACCTCTCGTTAGCGACTTATCTTTGAGTATCTTGCGACATTGTCTGGTCAACTTGCTAGCAATGGTAAACAGGGTCTGAAGGTTAGCTGGGTCACTGCCCCCCAAGAGATAGAGGGTAGCGGGGCCAACCAGCCCGTTGGCATCCCATTCGATGGTGAAGAGGCTCCCGGCGAAAATCGTCTCGCCATCGCTCGGAAGAAAAATATGAGAAAACGACGAAGTGGGCACGAGGACCTGGGCGAAAGCGGAGGCGGCAAGAGCCAGAGCGGACACGAAGATGGCAGCAGAACGCATCTTGATAGAAGTGTTTTACAGATCTTGCTCTACCTAGATACGGAGCGGGCACAGGAGAAGAGAGAATTCGAGGACGCACGAAACCAGGAATCGCGAGGAATGACAATACCCAATAGCGAGCGACAGCTGAGGTAGTCTAGTTATACCTCAGCAGCAAAGAGAAGGGAAGGAGGAGACGTGCTTATATAATGGTCTATAAGGCTGTGGCCTATGAGTGTGTGTACGTTCGGATCGTGTGATTCTAAGCCGATTGCTACTGCACTCAAAAGAGAAATGCGGAATCCATATCTCTTGATGCCTATATCTAGCTAATTTGATAGTCAGCTCGTTTAACAACCACTGCGCAAGCGTGGGTCTCAAGGAGACAGAACTTTACTTTCCGCCTATGTTGTGACCTACATAAGTATTATGCCCGAAAGGCCGCCGGCGTTCCCTGAATGTAGTCATAGATGCAACCATATTTCATGAGCTGCGGAAGAGAGCCTAACAAAGCATAGGCGGAGCTGAATACAATAGGATTTGAACTGACCAATTATAATCCAAAGCCTGTTGCAGCCGACCCAGGTTTTTGAAGGTCACGTTTCACTATCGGGAGATCAGCTTAAACCCTTTCTGGGAGTTACCCTCCGTTAGCCACAGATTGCTCCGATTATTACCCAATTTGTATGGGAAGTGGAGCACTTACCGGGCGCACCCTGTTTTTTTGCAAAATGATAGTCCAGACCTTTAACTAGGATAACTGGCCTGGTACTAACTTCAAAAAATCGCTAAATTAGCTAATTTAGAGAGTTTAGAAGTCTATTAAACGACAGGATTATTATTAAAATATATAGCAGAAGTATTAAATTAAAAAGAGATTAATTAAAAGATTTGTTACTTGTTTTTGAAGAAATAACTTGCCTATTTATCTAGTTAAAAAAATAAGCCTAAATATAGCTTTTGTTGCTTAATTAATTTTTAAAATAACGGCTACTTGGTATACTAGCTACTTGGTAGCTTAATGAAGCTATTGTTATTTTTACTAATAGTTTTAAACCTAGAAGTAGCTGCAATAGTCTTAATAATACCGGAATTAGCTATTAAGCGCTTTAAAGTTGTTAATACTAGGCTTTATCTGTTAGATTTTGCTGTATAAGCTTTAAAAGCGGTACTATTAGGCGTTATTATTGCTTTAAATTAGTAGTACCTTCTTGTAAAACTATTTTGTGCTATAAAAGCTTTTAGCTACTACTAAGAAGCTAACAATAAGTAAATAGTACGCCTTGTTTTTATATTTATTATAGCACTATTAAAGCTTTTAAATTATAAGGCAGTTTTAGCACCTTTAATATATTACTAATTAGTATTAAAAGGTTTATTTATATTAGGTTAATGCGAAGCTACTAGCAATAGCTAAAATTTTTTAATTTAAGCGATTAATTTAGTTTTAAGTAAATTTTGTAGGTACTATTAGCTTTTGCAATAATTATTAATTAGCTATAAAAAGTATAACAGCAAGGAATACCTATTTAATAACTAAAACTGCTAGTACAACAGGATAATAATGTTTTATTAAAATAGGCCTTTTTAGCAGCTTAAAACTATTTATAAGCTATATTAAAAGTATACTAAGCTATCTTTAGCTTTACTGCCTTATTATCGGAAAATATTCTAGTTTTATAGTTAATAAAGACTTAGATACTTTAGTATTTTTGCTATTTTATATATTGCTTCGTTTTTATATTAACAAAATTAAGCGTAGCTTTAAATAACTATAAGCTACTAGTCCAAGCGTTAATAAAAGTGCTTTTTAGTTAACTATATAAACTTTTAACCTTAAAAATAAACTAAATACTAAAATTATAATACTTATATATATAATAAAAAGCTTACTGCTTTTAGTATTACTAGTAGGTATTGCCTAAGTATGCTAATATTTTTAGCTAGTCGATAAATTTGCTATAGAGGTTATTTTAGTAGCATAAGGCTTTAGTTTTTATTTTATAATAAGCTATAAAGTATTAAAGGGTTAATAAGCCGTTAATATTATAGTTAATAATAGGTAGGCCGTTCTTTTAGCGCTATCGACGGTGCTAGTATTTAAAAACAACTTTTTAAAGTATAAGTAGTAGTAGTAACTCTATAGCCTTAAACTTTTTATTGCTTATATAATCTAGCTTTTGCTAGCGTTTTATAAAGCAAGTATTAATTAAAAGTAGTATGTAGCTATAAAATATAAAGCCTTTTTATTTCGTTTAAATGCTGGCTTAAACGTTGCTAAATATATACTATATATAAAGCTATAGTTAAGTGTTTAACTAGGTTGTTTTAATAGCGTTTTAAGTAGCTTTAGCTTTATTAGTAAGAATAACTAAAAGTAAAAGTATAAAAAAGGACTAGCAAAATTTATTAAAATAATAAAACACCTAAGTATAAGAGCTTTTATTTTTGTTTAGTAATATTGTAAAAGCAATATTAAAAGTTATATTAAAGTTGGTAGTACTAGCAACTTTAAAAAAAGGTGCGTTAAAAGAATTAATCTGCGTTAAATTTTTAGTAATTCTTATTTTACTGCAGTATAATCTTAGAAAAAATAGAATAATTAAACTTTGTATATACTATTTATTATAATAACTTTAAGATATTGCTTTTAAAAGATCTAGCAAGTATTAGAAAACTAAATAAGCTAATATAACTAGCTCTTTTTATATTAAACCTTATGCTATATATTCTATTTTTATAATTACTTAATGATTTAACCGCAGTTGGTATATATACCTTTTTTAGCCTATTTATAATAGGTTATTATATTGCTAACGTTTTCTTTAGTTATTATTAACGTTAGGTTAGTACTTTTAACTATTTTAAAGATTTAGCGACATAGTATAAGGGTATTAAAACTAGTAATAATAGTAAGTTTAGCTTTAGCTATATGTTTTTAGCAATAAATAGGTGTTAAAAAAGTAAATAAATAGCAGTAATTAAGAAATTTAATATAAAAGAACTATTTATTACATCTTTTATATAGCTTTATAAAGCTTTTAAATTTGTACCTTAAATTGGCTAATAAAGTCTTTTTAACAGTAGTACTTAAGCGTTTTTTAATGCTACTAGTAGTACAATAAATAATAAAACGGGTATATATATTATTAATCTTGTTAGTACTACTAGTTATTTTAATAGTATAGCTTTTAAAAAAAGCTTAAGCTTATTAAGCTGTAAAGCTTTTTTTAAAAGTATTATATTTGCCTTTAGGCAGAAGCTAAAGAAGCATTATAAGTCCAAATTTAGGAATTTTTAAATAAAAAATATACTAATTAATAGCTTATAATAAAAAAAGTCTAAAAGTAATAAAATATTAATACAAAGTATAAGACGCAATATTGTTATTAATAATTAAAAGTAGTAATAATAAAGTTATTAGTAGTAAAAGTAGTAAATTAAAAGCAGTAATTAGTAGTAGTTTTTTTAGTTATTTTAAAAGATTTAGAAAAAGAAAGTAAATATATACGTTATAAATAAATTTCTAGCTATATAATTAGCCAGAATTTATATATATAAGTTTAATTTAGTATATACCTAAGTATATACTTATGTATTAGCACTTGGAAAATGCTATAATTTGGCTATAATTGGCCTAAAAACAGCTATTTGGCCTACCAATTAGCCTATAGCTCAAATAACTATTATTTAACCAATTATTTAGCTTATAAGCATATTTAGAAATAACAGTTCTTATTATAACTACTGCTTTAGCACCTTTAGCAGTGCTATTTTTGTAATCTGCTCGATTTTCTTTATGCCGACCGTTATTTTAAAGAGAAGTTCAAAAATTCCAGGGTGCGCCCGGTAAGTGCTCCACTTCTTATACAAATTTGGTTAGACTTGGAGCAATCTGTGGCTAAAGTGGGGGACTTTCCAGAAAGGGTTTAGGCTGATCTCCCGATAGTGAAACGTGACCTTCAAAAACCTGGGTCGTGTTGCAGCAGCCTTATTGGCATCGCCACTACTACGCCACAGTGCCATAAATATATAGATTAGGTACCGCCTATATATAGCGTAGCTGAGTTTCCTTGAAGCCCCAGGGCTTTTAGGCATCCAATTACTCGTGGTTCTACAGCCAGATACCTATACGTATTCGGTGTGGCATACAATCAACACTAATTACTATGAAGTGAACCCTAATTGCCATTAGGTATTACCTATGTTCGAGAGTGATACTGAATTGCTTTGATTCGGGCCACAGTTGATCTTAATGAAGGCTGTGCTCATGAAGCAGCTATATTGAAATCAACCGAATCGCTGTAATTCTTTTTAGGTCCAGTTGAGCTCGGTCGCCTGTATATGTTGCTTTGAAGGAGCCGAGTGAACTTGTCGCTAAGCTAGGGATTAGCTTGAGTACCCGGGATAACGCTCTTCTGTTCTGAGCCTCACTCACTCATCCTGTTCGCTGCTCGCTTATGTAGCGTGGCATTTCTCGAAGGCTTCGCAAAATCCTACCTAAGATGAATGTAGCCATGATGATGATTGGCGAGCAATGCTCTGTAGCGACTTGATGCTGTCAAATCCCACCATGACATGCATAATAGCTTACCAAATGCTAGCTTAAGCCTTAAGGTATGACTGCCTATCCCTGAATCCAAGACGTAAGCGCCAAATTCCGCACCCGCGCACCAAATCCGAATGTCGTTCAGATCACATGAAATCCATACACTTTTGGCTTCGCACAGGAGAGCCGCGTGATGCGCTGATATAGCTAGAGCCCACGGCGAACGCTACATAACTAGATCTTCAAACTTCGTCTTGTTGTAGATCGATCTGGCGAATGCCATCTGGCGCTCTTGGGTTTTGTGTCTTGACGGCTGATACCTCATTCGGTTCGGCCTGTAACATTTTACAGGTTTGAAGTTGAAGCCCTTGCGATAGATGAAGACCAAACATCGTATGGCGCAGCTAGGGGAAACGTATGCCCAATTTGTCCCTGGGTATAGTCGCGATTGAATGAGAGTTATTATCTGATGCGGGAGTCCGTATCTGAGAATCTGAAGTGTAACTTGAATTTCTCTTGTTGCATACTTAATTCACGGTGAACCGGTAACTAAACCGCGATTTCTTATTACAGCGGATATAGGCCACGGCTCAAACGCTTGTTAGGATAGTGTAAGCATTCTATAGCATATTACTGGCATATACCTATTGTTGTTGGTTGAGTATGTGTATTAGGGGGGAGCGTAAGCTTTCTGGCTAGTGTTTGGCGCAAGTTTGAGGCTTAAGCAGGGTACTGCAAGAAATTTGCGCAGGGTTAAATAGCTAGCAAATATAAGCTGCTATTGCCTGCAAATTTGAGCCGCTTGTGCTATAAAGGTTAGCTAGACTACCTTATACTATATAAAGCAAAAATAGCGTATATATAAAGTAACGCGGATAAAGTAACGCAAGTAAAGCAACACTAGTTTAGGGATGGTAGGTAGGTGATTTTCCGTCGGATTTGTGCCGAATTATATGTGCGTATATGTTGTTATAGATGTGAGAGTTGTACGGTAGAGCCTTGTGGGCCGTAGAAACATACATCTTTGGAACAAGCGACTCGGGAATAGAGCCTGTAACATCCCCGCCTCCGGTGATTGACGGAGCTGCTATCATCTCCTTAACTCCGCGACTTTCTATTTCTGGCATCATTATGTCGAGTGACAATGGGCACAACGAAGTACCTACCTAGGCAGTGTAGTGCAAGGGCTTCAATTCGGCGATTACTTACTCTGATGAGGAGTTTAATATAGGTATTAACCCGGCTTGTAGTGCGCGGCATTATAAACAGTGTTAGACCCCTGCACATAAGGAGTCCATGGACTAGTACGAGGACCATCTCGAATTATATATCAGGCTAGCAGGCAGCAGACATCTACAACCTCGGGCTCAATTTCGACAAGACAATAACGGTCCTCGGCGTTGACCTTAAATTGCCCTTTTTACCATTCGGACATGAACTATATCACATCACAATGCAAGCCACGGCCTCAACCAGCAAGGTATCAAGACGTCGCGCTCAGAATGCCTCGGCGCAGCGCAACTATCGTACGCGATTTCCAGTTGGATCCCGTATGGAAGTCCAATGCGGCGAAGATTGCTAATAGTTCCACCAGGCGCCAAGCAGAAGCAGAAGATGCAAAGACTGGAAGCCATGACAATCGCGGCGCTGGCATCATCGACTGCTCCCCCGCTCCAGGCGGGAGACGTATTCAATACCAGTGGCGGCTGGCACCAAGAGCAGACACAAACATCACAGCCATCCATCCATCCAGAGCAGACGTCAGCCGCGCCATCTATCGCGTCGTCGTTTGACTGCGGACGAATACACGTCCACGACGGCGCAGATCTCAGTTTCTCGCATGTCCTCGCTCTCCTGCGCGCCTGCACGCCGAGGGAGCGGCAGACCTTCTACATAGTCCTGATGCGCGAGCGGTTCGGTCTCCGCGACATCATCAAGTACGGCCTGATCCAGCTCGGCCACGCCATGAACAGCGCGCTCTTCGAGAGCGCACAGCACGCCTCGTCGCGGGCGTGGCTCGCACAGGTTCTCTCGGCGACGGGCGAGGTCGATATCCTCGCCGCCATCACGGCCGGCGTCAAGCTCTTCGCCGGCTTTCCCCTACCCGAGCGTCTTCTCGCGGGCGGTGCCGAGGAAGAGGAGGAGGAAGAGGCAGAAGAAGAGGTCATCCGACGCGTCGTGTTCGCGCCGCGCGCGACCCCGCTCGACAATCGCATCACGCTATCGGCCGTGGCGCTCGGGTCGGCGCTCTTCGCGAACGCGATACTCCTCGGCATCCCGCTGGCCGCCATGGCCGAGGACGACGACGTCCCGATGGCGCTGCAGGCCCTGCGGTGCACGAAGCCGGATCTGGCGCCCACGTCGGCGCAGCTCGCGGTGCCGCACCACCCGAGCTTCGACGTGATGCCGTGGCCCGTCTTCCGGGCGAACATATGTCTCGCCATCGCGCACGACCCGCCGCTCATCGACGACGACGAGCTCTGCCTCGATATCATGAACGACGGCATCCGCTGCTGGGGGTCGGGCGCCGGCGACTCGCTGCACGGCCGTGGCCAGGGTGCGCCGTGGGACAGTCGTAGCTGGGAGGCAGCGCCGTGGTTTCTGGAGAAGTGGGAGGGGCTCACGGGTGGACGGGACGGGGATATGTGGAGGAATAGCGAGTGGTGGCGCGCGATGCGGAATTAACTGACCGATGCAAGTCGATGACTACATTACATGAGAGGAGACGAACGCCCCAAACGCCCCCGGATATCCTGCCAAAAAAACAGTGACACAGCGGAATATTTGTCACCATACCGCGAGACTACACCCGGACGACCCTCGCTCACGGCCTTCATAGGTATGGCTGGACCTGCTTCTCCGTCCACTCCCAATATTTCTTACCCAGCGTGTCGTCATATAAATCCTTCCTCGCCTTATCCAACCGTCCGTATGGGGCCACTAATCGACTCACAATATCAGCCAAACTGGAACCATTCATCTTCTTCCTTTTTGCATCACGCTTAGGACATGGGATAGAAAACCTACCAAAGGCACCATTCTCCACGCTAGAGTGCAGCCCGGCGAAGAGCTCCGTATACCCGCCATACTTCGGATCCTTCCCGATCATTTTCTACCAGTTTGGAATCAGCTTCGTGAGAGGGACGGCCGAGTCTGGCTCATCGGGTGTGTCAACTCAAACTCACAACAAGGCGGGCCTGCCAGCCCGGCATGGTGCGCTGCAGATCCGTCGGGAATATCCCCGGGTTGAGAGACTAGGAGACCGGATCAGCTTCTGATTTAAATCATTGATATTTCTCAGATATGAGAATCTCAACTCACCACGTGCAGCACACCGGTGGCGTCACGCTGGCTTCGTCTCGCGGCCTCGCACGCGTGGAGGATCGACCCGGCCTTGCTCCGCTCGTATTTTTGCCACTGGCTCTCGCTCTTCTTGTAATCCATGTTCGAGAAGTCGATGGCGGGATGCGGGGCGCCCTCTGATGCGTCGGATGAGACCCAGATCACGCGCACGGAACCCTCCGGCGCCGACCTCGCCGTCGCGGCGAGGATTGGCGAGAGGAAGTGCGTGAATAGGAAGGTGGCGATGTTGTTAACGCCCAGCTGCAACTCGTACCCCTGGGCCGTCGTAGATCCCGCGGGTGGGACCATGACGCCCGCGTTGTTCCATAGGACGTCGAGTCGTTCCTCCTTGGCGAGAAATGCGTCGGCTGACTTCTTGATCGTGGATAAGTCGTTCAGATCTAGTTGGAGGTAGACTAGGTTGCCTTTCGAGGTTGGGTACAGCCTGGAAATCTCTTTCATGGCCGCATTTGCCTTGGACTCGGATCGTGCTGCCACATACACCTTGGCATGCTTGGAGTATAAGATCTTGGTGAGCTCTTTACCTAAGCCGGTGTTGGCCCCGGTCACGATGAAGACCTGGCGCGGCGGGAGGGTTAGGAAGACAACTTCTCTGTATGATAATGACCATGATATAGGGCTCACTCACTTTGCCTTCTTGTGTCCCCAGGTTGTCTTCGGTCAAGGGAGGATCCCCAGGCCACAGAGTCTTCACCACTCTACTCATTGTGACGATATTGATGATGCTGGGGAGCTACAGTTAGATTCGGGAGAAATAGATATGATTTTCTTCGGCCTGTAATTGACGAGATGAATACAAAAGATGGGCTGCGGGTTTCGAAGAGCCATTATCTCTGTGCACGAGAGCTCCTTATATAAGTATTGAAGCACCCTTCCGACTACCATCTGGTCGCCTTCAACAATATAATACGTACCCAGACTTATACACCCTAGCTTGGCGAGTAGTACTACACTAGATGCAGGGGACGTGAGCGACCAAGATTGATCCGGTATGGCTTCATGCAACCAACGTCAGCTGCATTAGCTTAGGCCCACAAGAGGCTAATATGTGGGCACCGCGGGTTCTGTCTTGGCCCGTGTCAGCGTGTCAGTACCTACGTAATCACGACAACTAGAATAGTACGCGCATAAAGATAAGCAAGACTGCAAGGCCTACGTATGCCTACCTGGCCATTATATACCATGTCTGTCTAGATAGATAACTTTACCAAGGGAAGGGCGCGCTGGGGCGGACTCAATAATACGAGAGACATGTTAGAGCAACAATATGAGGATCATGGTCCTCTTACATCGACAATAGCCAGGGTGTTAAGTTCAGCATTTGGTTCTGTTGCCTGAGTGTCATGCTCTTATGAGAATAATAAAATGGGTGTTACGTTATTACTCCCGAAGTACCTATCGTTACATTGGTATTATAAATACGAACCGTAGACATTCGACAAAAACGGTGTAATATTAGGCCACTCATTCGAAACGAAGAAATATTGTTCTAGATTATGTTCTAGTCATTAACGCGTCCAGATTGTCACTCTTGATAGCGAGCAAGGATGAAGAAGAAAGACAGCTATCATCAGGCCGACTGTTGATACGTTATAACTCCCCCCATTATTCACATTATTTACTTGACGCTAGTCTCATATCTGATATACAGTTCTCTTCTTGTCGAGGTTTCGTCTCGATTCCCTCGTCAACCATTACAATAAGCTTTCATACTTATCCAAACCAGCACTCGGCGGTTTCTGCTGCGGGGGTGTCTGTGATACCGGATAAATTGGTGTCATTACATTCATGTTCGTGCCCATCATGCTGTTCATGCTGTTCATGCTCCTGTTCCCGCTTCCCATAGCCGGGTTCACTATGCTATTCATGCTTCCGGCTGGCGGCGACATGGCGCCAAACTGTGACGATGCTTGGCCGATCGATGCAGAGGAGGCCTGCCGTTGGCCTCCTCCGGCCGGTGGTGGCGGTAACCGGAATCCAGGCGACGCCATGCTTCCACCTGAGGGTGGTGGGGCCAAGGAGAAGGATGAGGTTTGGTTGATGGGAGGCCGCTGCTGATTCATATTCATGTTCATGTTCATGTTTGAGATGCCAGATGTCATAGCACCCATTGAAGAGTGGGCGGGCGACAAGGGCTTCGAGGTGCCGGTCGAGGCCCAGGGACCCGGCGTGGCTGTGGCGGTAGACGACCAGCTAATACCGGTTGACGCTGGCTGCGTTGCGGAGTTGTTGTGTGTTGTATGTGCAGTGGGCTGCAGAGGTTGTGAGAATTGAGTAGTTTGCGGGCTAAGAGTACCGAAGGCAGCTAGATCAGGCGTCACGGTGCGAAATGACGGCTGTGCCTTGGGAGGACTGAATTGGCCATTATTGGTAGGTGTTGTGGTAGACCAGGAGAACTGAGCATTCGATGATTGTGTTGTTGGCGAGGCAACAGCAGGGTTGGCTGCAGCATCCCAACCGCCATCTCTCGAACCGCTCGCCGTCTGAGATGCTTTGCCCTTGACCAAGCGCTCGAAGTCATCCGGAGTCGCTCCATTAGAAGTATCGAACGTAGTTCCCGTTACACCCCCAAAGCCTAAGAAATCATCGTTTGTCGTGGATGCGGATGCGGTCGTTCCGTTAGTCACAGCCAATTCTTGTAATTTCTTGGACTGTTCGTCCTCAACTCTCCGCGATAGGGACTTGATGAGTTCCATGAACTTCTGAAATTGCTTGAGATTAAGCAGCGGGCCTAGACTCATATTCCAAAGAGCGGGTAAGATCTCCATGGCCACGAATTCTGCGTCTGCATTGTCTCCAACGACGCGCATGACATCCAGGGCGGCCATCATAACCGCAGGTTCTTTCGTCTTTATGGCTTTAATCAGAGGGACGATCTTCTCCTGCATGGTGTATTTGTCGAGAGCGCTCGAAGACGACGTCTTCCTCTTCTTATCAGGTGCCAATCCGTCAAGACCATCATCACCAGAGCTTGCTTCATTTGAACCACCGCAGAGTATGACAAAAGCATGGCAACCGCGCACTTTGATTGCCAGACTATTTGTCTTGCTGAAAACGGCAGCGACAATTGGAAATAGCTCATTTTTGATAGTGCTGAAGTCGAGAATGGGCAGTATGTTCGGTAGACCTTTCAATGCCGCATCAACCAGGGATGGCGTGGAAGATTCGATGGCAGTGAGGAGTATTGGGAGAACATCTAGTGACTAATTAATAACTGCTTGGAAGGAACCATAGGAACGACGGGGTAGGCAATGACTGGAAAGTGAGAGATGTAGGGTAGATTCGGATCGGCATAGGCTGTCTCTTCAAAAAAAATATGGAGTTGTGGTAATGATAAGTAGGCCAGACGGTTAGATTCATCCATAAGAGAGCAAGGTACATACCGTCTTTGAATGATTTTCCTGAGCTGTTCTCAGCAATCAAATTCGTGTTCTCTAAAACCACCATTAGACCAGCATCTCGGGTCGTATCCTTCTCCTGGGCCTGTTTCGCGTTATCGACAAAGATCTCCTTAAGCTTGGGGCTGACTTTCTCTCCAAAAGCGCGCCGCGAGGATGGCAACAAGCTCAGGATCTTGAACACGTTTTGGAGGATGAGCGACAGCAGCTCCTTGTCCTTCAGTTCCTCCAGCAGGGCTGGGAGCACCTTCTTCTCCATGACAGATTTTGGGAAAGACGGGAGGACCTTGTTCAATCCTCTCATGAACGATGACTTCTCGCTGGGGGTCTTGGCCGGAAAGTCGTCCAGAAAGCGAACTGTGGAGACCAGGATGTTATCAAAGTACTGACTTTCCTGGAATTCACGAGCCGACATGCGCTGTGCCGGTCGCCTCGTAATCAGGCGCGGTAAAACGTGGTTTGCGAGATCCTTGGGCAAGGGGCGTTTGGACAAGAAATCATTCCCCGCAGAGGGCACAGTTGAGGAGGAGGTGAAGATCCTTCTGTAAGCAGATATACTCCCGCTCGTTTCTATGGGGGAACGATGGGGTGAATTGTATAAAGCGATGCACAGCAGTCCGAGGGAGAACATGTCGGCAAATGTGGTGAGATTATTATCAAGAACGAAGTCGGGAGAAGTGTAGTCTAAATTGATTTGTACATATCGCGGTAAACGGGGGTCTAGATTCAAAGACTCGGAGAGGCTGATGGGCTGAACGGATGTGGGTTTTGACGAGCCCTCGGGAGGACTGCAGAATGCGAGGCCGCTGATCTTCCAGTCCGACTAGATATGAAGTTAGCCATGACTCCTCTCGAGAAACGCGTTTTGTTCCGGGCCTCGGGTCCAAGAAAGAGGTGATAACTCAGCACCGGGTTGATGGCGAAGCCACATGGGGACAAATAGTCGGAAATCAACGAACCTTGGCATTGATAAGAACCGAGTCGGGGGTAAGGTTACCATGGACCAGCCCTGCGTTCTCGTGCAGGAATTCCAAAGCTTTGCTGACTTGGAGCAGCCCTTTCTGGATCTCTAGCTCGTCAATCTCCAGCTCGCGCCTCCGTCTGACGCCGTCGGCATCCTCGGTCACATATCGACTAGAACGACCGCCGACGCCAGAGGCTCTCTCTTGCTCGTCCTTCTCCTGCAATAAACTGGCGAGGGAGGTGGTGACGGGTTCGGTGACGAACTGCAGGCCACCTCCCCTCGTGTCCTCCACCGGTTCGACGAGCTCGAGGACGTTCGGGTGACGCAACCGGGCGAGCGACGAAGCTTCTTTTTTTAAGCGTTCGACAACCTATTCTCGGCGTTAGCCTTCGCGATCCGTCTCCGTCTCGCTCCCCCCATTCTGCCGCGTCTCATCTTGGCGATTATCGTATCGTGGGCAGCGACTGTTGCCGATAGCGTAAGCCTAACCCACCTCTTCAGTGGCACGTTTAAAGGATGACGCGCTTGACCTATTTAGCGTATTTCCTACACAGCGGTATCGTTGTTTAGCGACGGTCCTGCGCTGCGTTGCGCGACAGAATTCGCATGACGTCTCTTACCATGCGAGTCCAGCGATTTCCTGTCGAATACAAAGACTGAGTAGGGCTTCTGGGTCGACTTCTTCTTGGCATCGTAGATCTTCCATGCGCCGGCGGTCGAGGAGGGGGTCGGCGAGACGGAATAGCTGGAGTTGATGTTGGAGGTGAAGCCCTTCAGCGAGGAGAACATGTTGGGCGATGAGACGTGGAAGCCGTGAAGGTCGAAGCCGAAGCCGATGCCGATGCGAATGCTGCTGCTGATGTTGATACTCGGTGGCTGATTTCGGCCGTCATATCGTTTTCATGGGTTGGCGATCATGTCTGTCGTTCAACAATGGAGACGAGAGAAAAGCAGAGAGAGAGGGAGAGGGAGGCAAGTATCTATCTGTCCCGTCGTCACAGGATTGTAGCCAAGCGGTTGCATGCAAATGACCAGGGCTGCTGTTGATAGACGGATAGTTGGTAGCTACAATAAGTAGGTATTGAAGTAAGTAATTAAGTAAGTAAGTCGATGCCTAGGTATGAAGCTTCAGGTCCAACATCCCACTCTTGTAAGGTACATACACCTCGGTACCTCTTATCTAGCGCCAAGGTGAGACCAGCCACAGCAGGGTTTCGAGGGTCATGTGTGGCGCCGTCGCCGTGCCTGACGGAACCTTCGCTCGCTGCTTACACTTGGCGACCCACTATAGATACCTCGGTACTTACTCCATACAGCACATCGTCTCCCAGCCGGCCGGCGACCCGTCCGTAGCCGCCTCTATACCGTGTACGTCCTCCGAGATCGCAGCAACACGGGTCCCTGAGCCTAAACATATCTCGTCTCGCCCTCTTCCATTCCGAGATGGGACTACCTATTTATAATCAGGTTATACACCCAATCTCTGTGCTGAGAATCCAATTGATCGAAAATCGAGTCATTATCTGGATCAAATCTATCATACCCTACCCTGGTACCGACCATTGATACCCAAAATACTATCCAAATCCTAGGTATTCTTCTCCCAGTCGGTCAGAAACCTGAAACCTCAAACCTCAAACCTCAACCTCAAACCCAAGCATCTACCATCACAGCACGCCTGGGCAGCGACGACATGCTGAGGCCACTTCTCCCGCGCTGTGGCCGGGTCCTGAGAGCGTCCGCCGCCGCCGCCGCTGCTCGTCCCTCCCATGCCCTCCGCACCGCGAGATGGTACAGCATACAACCCGAGGCCGCCTCGACCGCCAAACCTCTCGACATAGACCCTGCGGCGCTCGTCGTTCACAAGACGGGCCAGCCGAAGCCCCTGGATGACCCGAGCACGCTGGTGTTCGGCAGGAAGTTCACGGGTTCGTCTTGCTGTTTTGCCTCTCTTCTTTCCCTTGTTCCCCCCTCGTCTATCGATCAAGCCTAGAGGCGGAGTCGAGTCGATAAGAGTAAATAAAACAAAACAAACACAGTAAAACGACGTGAGCTGACTAGAGTACCATGACGGATGAGCAGATCACATGCTCACCATAGAATGGACGCAGACGGACGGCTGGCGCGCCCCCGTCATCCAGCCATACCAGAACCTGTCCCTCGACCCGGCCACCTGCGTATTCCACTACGGCTTCGAGTGCTTTGAGGGCATGAAGGCCTACAAGGACAGCGCCGGCCGCGTGCGCCTCTTCCGCCCGGACAAGAACATGGCGCGCTTCAACAAGTCGGCCGCCCGCATCGCCCTGCCCACCTTCTCCCCCACCGCCCTGACCGACCTCATCGCGCGCTTCGCCCAGCTCGAGGAGCGCTTCATCCCCGTCGAGCGCGGCTACTCGCTCTACCTGCGCCCGACCCTCATCGGCACCCAGAAGACCCTCGGCGTCGGCCCGCCCGGCTCCGCCCTGCTCTTCGTCATCGCCTCGCCCGTCGGCCCTTACTACCCCACCGGCTTCAAGGCCGTGTCCCTCGAGGCCACCGACTACGCCGTGCGCGCCTGGCCCGGCGGCGTCGGCGACAAGAAGCTCGGCGCCAACTACGCCCCCTGCGTGCTGCCCCAGCTCCAGGCCGCGAGCCGCGGCTTCCAGCAGAACCTCTGGCTGTTCGGCCCCGAGCAGTACGTCACCGAGGTCGGCACCATGAACCTCTTCGTCGCCCTCCGCGACGCCGAGACCGGCCAGAAGGAGCTCGTCACCGCCCCGCTCGACGGCACCATCCTCGAGGGCGTCACGCGCGACTCCGTGCTCGCCCTGGCCCGCGAGCGGCTCGTGCCCGAGGGCTGGCGCGTCTCGGAGCGCAAGATCACCATGGCCGCGCTGGCCGAGGCGTCCGCCGACGGCCGGCTGCTCGAGGTCTTCGGCGCCGGCACCGCCGCCATCGTGAGCCCCGTGCGCCATATCAGCTGGAAGGGCAAGCTCGTGCCCTGCGGCCTCGCCGAGACCGAAGAGACGGGCGAGATCGCGCTGCGCATGAAGGACTGGATCGAGGCCAGGCAGTACGGCGACGAAGAGCACGAGTGGAGCTATATCTGCTAGAGAGGGC
Organism: Nemania serpens; assembly: GCA_022578855.1. NCBI lineage: Eukaryota > Fungi > Ascomycota > Sordariomycetes > Xylariales > Xylariaceae > Nemania > Nemania serpens. Next base: position 61,259 of record MU396769.1, read on the forward strand.
GGCGCGGGCTTGTCTCCAGGACGGTGGATATAAACGCGGTACCCCCCCTTCCTTCGTCCATCAGCTACAAGGAAATAAATTGTCAAGGGATATCAAGATTCCCCACGAGTATATATTAGTCTAAAAGCTTACTAAAAAGAGGATTTCCCGAGACACAAAAGGGGGTCGGTAGGGGAAAAGGGGATAATTGAGAAGATAGACAGATAGATGGATGGATCGATGGATGGATAGATAGCCGGTGGACGGCCAGCCGACGAAACAAGAGAAGATGAGAGACGATAAGACGATACGAGAAAAGAAGAAGACGAAGAAGAGAAGAGAAAGAAGAAGAAGACCAGGTTACGTTACCATGCGAGATATCATTTGCGCCGGAATAAGACAGCCAGGGGAACCAAATGAACTGGGTAGCTTAATCTCTCCCCCCCCTCGTGGATACAGCATAGGTAGCGTTTACGCAGCGCATTGGTTTTAAGTAGGTAGCCTAGACATATGATGTAGTGTAGTAGGTGTAGCGTTCTCGATGTATATGCATACAATACAAACAACATTAAAACTACCTTATCAAAAGCTTTGAATAGCCACGTACATTCATTGTATTTATTTATTTTGCTTGCTAACTGATACCATATACATGGACCTGGGCCTACACTCAAGTTTTCAAGCCTCTGTGATTTTCTACGAGCAGATGGAATCCATGTGCTGCTAGCTAACAGGAATGCAAGAATAAAGCCTCATGGATTTGTTACACAATACATACCTCAGGTATGTGAGTTAGTTATCTACTGAAGACGCGCATGTGTTATTCATGGCACCGCACCTAGCATACCTACCAAGTACCCAATCCACGCACCACCAAACAGCGGCGGAGGGCCTACGACGATACCTTCAACGGATCAATTGACTCCGCTCTAAGAAGCAGGAAGCGGAAGATCTGAGCTGGACAAGACATAACGAAGGGCGAGGGATAAGAAAGAATGAACAGGAGAGGCGGGGAGTGAGAGAGAGCCAACCTTTATCCATTCATCCGGAGGTGAATCCGTTCTATGTATGTATGTATGCACATGCATGCATGATATGCCTTTCTCTAAATAAGACCAGGAAAAAAAAATTGCTCGTTCCCCCTTTCTCTCCATTCAGCCCTGCCTCAAGATCATAAGCACTTTTTGTAATACGTTGGTCGGCCAGCCGGGTCGATCCAATAAGTAGGAGAGGAGAGCCACCGACGAGTTGACCGACAAACAAGTAGAGAGATGGAGAGACCGATGATTTGCGGATTCAATGTACAAGAGCCGAGCCGAGACGTTGGGGAGCAGAGAGTATGTCGTTGGAGTACATGTATGCCTTTCGTCGACCAGATAGTAAGATAGTAGCTACATGTCGCGGTAACTGACAGGTCGAGGTCGAGGTCGATCGAGGTCGCAGTTGTTGTCTCTCTCTACTTCTTCTGGGGATCCTCCAAGATACCCTCGGCTTCTAACCTCCGTCGCGCCTCTTCGAGAGCCCAGGTTTGTATCCTACGGCCATTATCAGTGACTCATCCAAGGAGAGGCCGGCTACGAAGACAGGAAGATGATATTGAAAACAAGGGCAAAGGAGGGAAAGGAAAGGAAAGGAAAGAAGATAAGATAAGAGGAAGCGAGGGAGGGGAGGGGAGGTAGGAGACAACGCACGAAGTATCGGGCTTGAAGCCGTATGCCACGCCGGCCAAGAGGAGAGAACCGCAGAAGCCGTAGAAGAAGGGCGTCTCCCAGCCTTCCTTCTGGTACTTCTCGCCGGGCTTGACGCCGAACAGCCAGCCGGTCGGGGGATCATACTGAGGGCCGTGGGCGGCGGGGGTGCGGGCGCTCGCGGTGAATTGCCGGGAGGACGGGGCGGCGGCGGTGGCGGTGGCGGACTGTTGGAGGGCTGTGCGCGTCGCCCGGACTGCCGTGGTTGCGCGGACGACGGGCATATTCGTCGAGGTTGGAGGTTGGCGGTTGGTATTTGGGTATCTGGCTGTTCGTCTGCTCTGGTGTCCACCTTTTACGAGTGTGGACTCTGCTGATTCCGATGATCAGGTTGGCTCGTAGGGCGCTGTCGATGTCGGTTCCCTTGCGAAGTTGGGCGGACGGGCGGGTGGAGGGGATAGAGAAGCCGAGACGGGGTCGGTTTCTCAGGATATATCGATCGTTCTTGTACTGGGTGGCGATGATGAAGATGTGGGCGTGAGTGGGCGTGATGACGTGGGTGTTATTCCTGCTGTTCAATCCCTAGCTAGCTTCGCTAGTAGCCTTGTCTGCTTGCTTGTCTACCTCGAAGATGGCGGCGAAGGGCGAAGGGCGAAGAGGAAGAGTGGAGATTCTACTTTGTAGGTAGTATATGGATCGGGTCGGACGACGGGATGCTGGAGTTTCGTCGCTCTCTCTCTCGCTTCCCCAATTGACGATAATCCGGCGGCGTTTGTTGTCGATGAGGAGAATGAGGAGAGGTGGGCTAGATTAACCTAGGTAAAGGAAGTACAAGGTATAGGTAGTTGAGAGTCAGCGAGAGAGGTTCAAAGGTCAAGTCATCGGGTTGACCCGCTAAGGTAGTCCGTCCGTCTACAAAGTACAGAGTACTGTGCTGAGTCTCTGTGAGCGACTTACTTGGCTGGTCCTAGCTCCTTCGCCTCTCTTTCTCTCTCTTTTTGATCTAGCCCAACTGGGTAATCCTGGACGGTAGAAAAATAGGTCTTGTCCACGTGACTTATTCGCTAGTTGAAGTTGCTTTTATAATGCTTGTCTCTTTTCTCTGCAGCTGCTTAGTTAACCTTCGTCCTTCCTTTCCTTTTCTCTTTCTATATCTGATTACCAGTAAGGCGGGTATTCCATATTTTGGGTTCAATCCAGCATATTGAAAACTTTCCTCCGTGAATTGATTACCTAGTTACATTGAAGAGCGTAACTGTTACTGCCTGGCATAATTCCTCTCTACCTAGAGCCAATAGAGGACATTTTTTAAACACACGAGACAAGACAAGCGTACGTTTTCTTTCCTGCCTCCTTCTTATCACCTCCCCCCTTTTCGGGCCAACGGTATCCACGTACCGTGCAAAGCGGTACGGAACATCACTACCGCCGTCAAATGATGACTCCTTACTTCTAAGAACAGCCAACTGAATTCTTCATGTTGATTCTCTTAATAAATCAAGCTCAACAGTCTGATCCCTTCTCATCCGAGATGCCCCTCGCCCCTTATTTCTACCCACAAAACTAGGTCATTGTGCGCCATGGCTAACACTGATCCTAGGTCCCAACAAATTTATTATCTGGCCATCTGCAATGAATTAGACGAATGGAGAGCTCTGCCAGTTACAGCGCGCGAAAACACTGATCAGTATCAGTACCTATTAGTATGGTGATTTATCTATAGAACCGGAACCAGTTCATCACACGTTTGCTCCATGAGATATGAGATCAACTGCGTGCCTCAGAATAAAGATATATCTGCATATTTGTACACCTAGAACCTTGTAAAATGCAATGTTCTGTGCCTCTCCATCGTGCCGTGCCGTGCCATACGCCATCCCCATGCCCACGTGAAGTCGCCGCGAACAAGCGCGCACTCGGAAGTCCACGTCACCTGCACGGCCTACTGGCATACGATGCCCGCAAAAGACCCGTCATGTCTAGATATCACCATGGAACCTCACGGGCACTCTCCATATTTTCTGACCAACCAGTGGTATCCATCATTCGTAGGGCAATGCATCACTTTTTGCGCAACCGACTCTCATTGTCCCCTAAGGTCCTGGTGCTCGCTATACTGCGCTGAACGTCCGCAAAAGGGAAGAAGAGAAAAGAGAGGAAAAGAGGGAGAGAAAGAAAAGAGGTATCAGTGTGACGACGACATTAACTTCATGCCGTCTCCGGTCCCATGTCCAATCCCAAGTTCCATATCTAAATCCTGTTTCTATCAACCACCCACAAAGTCGAATGCTTGCTCAGTCGGACAAACGGGTTTTCGCCAGAGTGGCTCAAATGTCCCTGTCCCTTCGCCGAAGCCCTGGACCGCACGGGACTGACTTCAAAACAGGACATGGAACACCCCGCCCTGAGAAAACATCCTCGTGGGATCCTCTATGTACGCTGAGCGCGGCACGGCTCTCCCCAACCCCGGAGAATGCTACCGTCTTGGGCCTGGCCGCTGGCGCTCCAACAGTGCATTCCCCCGTGAGCTGGATCCACGTCACAGTCGACTGGCTAGACTTCGCCTCCCCCTCTCACAAACTGCGCCGCGGGGCCATGTACTGGGGTTATGAGGGGCTGGCACGAAATCGCCCCTGTTGAGAAAAGGTTTCAACTTCTCTTCCGGGTTCCAGCCCAGCTCGGGCTCAGAGTGATATCCTCACAATTCCCCGCCCCCCGTGACGTGCACCGTTGGAACCAATTCCTTCTTTTGCTGATCTGACGCGGCCCTACCCAGCACATCGCCCAACGCCGATGGAAAGTTGGCGGATCGATCTTCTGTGGCGCCTTCCGCACTGGCCCGCTGCTTCTTCATTGGACTGCCGATGGTAGATTCGGCCGTGAATGCCTGAGAGAGCAAGCTGGCCGCGGTATCGGGAGCAAGCCGATCGAGCTGCGCCGTCTCTGGGGGGGTCGTGTCTCCCGCATAGGGGCTGAAGCCAGGTGATTCTCGGTTGTTGGACCCGCCGGTGGAGTCGGGCTCCATCGAATGCTGGCGCTTGAGCTACGGGGCTGATGATTAGAATGGGCAAATACGATGTAGGTCGCGAAAGGGATAGAGTAGAGGATGAGCGCTTACCCGAATCCTATCGATACCAGCTTGCAATTCCCCAGTCACTTTAGCATCTTCGGGTCCAAGACTGGACTTGACGACCTTATCGTCAACGTCCTCCATCTTGGCAAGCGGGTTGGCGTTGTCGTCGTCATCTTCGTCGTCGTCGCTGTCCTCGTCCATGCCGTGACCCCCGTTTCCATTGCTTTTTCTTCGTGCCTTGCGACGCTTAGCGGCTTCCGTCTCTTGGTCTCGAAATGCCGAGAATCCCACGGTGCCGGTCGACTTCAACGGGCCGAGTCCCGAAAAGTCCACTAAGGTTGATCGTCGTTTGCTACCCGGCGTCTTCTGAGAATCCTTCGGTCCGGGAACTATGCCCATTTTTTGAAGTTGCCCTAGACGTTGGTCAGCATCGTGATCCGTAGTAAAGAGTTGGCGTAGGAAAATACATACGCTGGCCACGATAGAAGAATGTGAAGACAGCGTAAGGCTTGTCGGGACCGTCGATGCCCGTGACGGTCTGCGTGCTGATCGTCTTAGGATCGAGCGTCTTAGGCTTCGCAAAGCTCGTGGTATGTTCAACATCGGCGTCAATAGCACCGTTGCTCCCCTCTTTGTTGCCCTCATCGCTATCGTCATCGTCATGAGCGTCAAACTGAGGGGAATACTCTCCTTTCTTAATCTCCCCCGACGCAATAACCCTGAACATGGCGACCTTGATCTGGCCGGTGGCCTCGGGTGGCTCGTCATCGTCTGATAGAGAGTCGTCATCCTCGTCGTCCGAGCTTCCCAGCGGGGATCGGTCGTCCAATCTATAGGTTAGGGTGTCGCGTGTACGGTGAGTCTTGCTGAGGTCGGCGTCGTCCGCGTTCTGGGCCGTGGACTTCTGGCGGCGATGGCGTCTCTCAAACTTCTGTCTGCGCTTTTCCACCTTTTCTGCGGCATCGTGGCCCTTCAAATCGAGGCCGTTGAGCCACCTCTCTAGACCGACCTCACGAAATAGGAACTCCCTCTCGGCCAGGCCGCCACCTTCGCTCTCGGGCACCTGGACCCAGCGAGAGTTGACCCAGGTCTCCTCACCGGGGCGCAGGAGCGTGGCCACCTCCTCCTTGGCCCGTCCGTCGAAGTAGATATAGGCGGCAATGGTTTCATTCTCCGAGTTGGTCATAGGGATATAGGGAGTGACGGTGTTGGCGTGCCTGGAGGGGTCGGAGCTCGCGGACGGCAGCGGACCCGCGTAGAGAGGCTTGGGAATAGGACAGTCGAGGGTCGGCTTGGGCGTGGTGTACGGGATCGGATGACCGGGAGTGAGCAGCGTGATCGATATAGCGAACTTGGCGGGCTCGTGCTTCAAGGTGTCAGGGTTCAGTTGGGGTTGGGGAACGGGTATGTAGGTGCTAATGCGCGAGAGGCGAGACTGCTTCTGCATGCCATGCTCGGGGATGGGAGCCGAGTTGGCATGGATGCTGACGGCGATGCCCTTGAAGCAGGGCATCATGCAAGACTACGGCTCGGGCGAGGACAGCAGTGACGACGTAGCGGGCGAGCTTATAGTGAGATATTTGGTCGTCTTGGTTTTTGCTGTGAGTCCCGTCGAGAGGCAGCACTCAGGTGTCCGGGTCAGTTATGCCGTGGTGGATGGTGAGAAGGAGGACAACAGTGACGCCAAGAGACGCAGAGAACGGCAGCAATGCTGGCGATGGCGATGGCGATGGCGATGGCGGTGACGGATCGTAAAGGAGCGGGTGGCTGATTGGCGAGTGAGAGCAATTTCTGCTGAACCAATGGGCCGGCGTTTCTTACTATCGAGGGTATATTGTGTCCGACGGCCTGGTATCTACAGACCAAGAGCGCTGTAAAACAACGAGGACGTTGGGGCGGTGGGATTTCAAGGCGGGTCTGCAATCGAAATGAGGAGAAAAGATGAAGGCGGTTAAAAAAGAAATTAGGAACAGTGGGAAAAAAAATCGACAACAACAACGCAACAACGACAACGACAGCGACAACAACGACAACAACTAGGCACAAACGGTGGCTTCCCTGGGCCTCGATGTCGAATATAACGGGCAATGCAAATGCAGCCTGAGTAGGTCTGCAACCCAAATACAGCAACGGGCGAGGCACAGGACAGGACAGGGTCAGACGAGCCAGAGAAACGCAAAGCTTACGTAGCTAACGAGGAGCTAGCTAAACTTTGAGGCTTGAGCTGACTGACACGGCCGCCGGGACTGGATGGAGGTGCTCGGGACTCGGGACGAAGGGAGCGTCGAGGACAATGTTTGAGGGTGTGCCTGTAGGCCCCGTGTCGTGGTATGGACTGGCCGTGCCGTGTTGTCTTTGTGGTGTTGGGTTGCTGTCGTCTGATTTGGGGGCGGATTGGCCTTTGGAAATTCACAAGAGCGGTGGGGGTGGGAGAAATGAGAGTTGAAGGTTGAAAGTCGAGAAGTCTTCAAGTTGTAAGTCAGGTCGAGCCAAGCCAGGTCAGAGCGGTACATATTGCGAGTACCTACCACCTACTTTGTACATAGGGAGGTACATATTATGTACTCAGCACTGCAGATAGGTACATGTAGGTAGGTTAGGTACACCGTACGGGCCACTCTCAGCCCTGCAGTGCAGTAAGTGCCCACTGCTCCAGAGGCGAGTGTGGTGTGCTGAGGTACTGCTATCTTGAAGTACCTACATGTATGATGTGGGTAGGTTAGGTACCTACTTTACCTGAGATAGGTAAGTACATTATACTGACCGCTAACTTGGGCACGTAGGTCCTCTATTGGCCAGCTGGGATTTGCTACTGGGTACGTGAGTACCCAAATAGGCATAGCGGGAACAACACACACAAGCCAGCGAACCGATGAAGCAGCTATACCGACTCTTTCATCTTCATCCACGTTGCTCGATGACTGCCCTCATTGTCTCTCGTGGGCTATAGCCTATACAATGCTACCCTACACCTAAGTACCCATTGCAGAATAAAAGTATGGGGTGCTTGGAAACGCTGAGCCTTCATTGACTTGATCTGATCAGCTCCGCACAGCACGTGGGGTACCAACAACTGATAACGAGATAAATAGGGGACGATGCGCTAGAGATGTACAGGTATAGTGCCAAAAAGAAATGGCGGGGAAGTCAGGCTGTCAAGCCCATCGGATTGGCTCATTGAGGGTTCTAAGTTTTACCAAATTTGTAGCAACACAACAAATCGGGCTTAGCGTACTCGCCGCTTTTGCTCACGGTAGCAGAAGTAACCAATCGTTACATCAAATACAGGAAGGCATTTCGATTTATTGTAAAGCTTCTGTGTACATGGCGATAATACAAAACGTGCTTTTACGCCTTGGACATTGTCGATTGGCCCTCTTTTTCCAATATTACTGGGGAGTCGAGCTCGACGTCGAACCACTTCTTCATAGCATCTTGGAAAGTGGTCTCAATCCACGCTTTAATACTCTAGAGGGAAGAAAGTAGAGCGTATATTGACGTAATGTTCTCTGTACTGCCTATAGTCATAGGGCCATAAAGATCGATACGAGTGCCCATGTCGCAGGCGAAATAGATCAGCCAGACATGGCCCACCGCTTGGATTAGTGGGAGGCTGACAAGTCGTGCACCCGGATTGAGATTGGCAGAAGGTCGAAGTATATACATACGAGAATGCCAGGCCGCAGTCCATATGCCAAGCTGCAACAAGGGATCGTTTTGGGGGACCTCAGGCTTGGTCTCGATGGACACTGCGATCAGACTCTTCCTTACAGGACGATAGAACGTTTGGTTAATATGGGATACGTCGCAGCAGCAATCAGCGCCATCAGCAATGTGGGACATGATCTCTTGCAGGCTCGCTGTCTTGGGGATCTCCATTACTAGGACGTAGCCAACCCTTTTATGGTTGCCACGATTGCTAACTCTAGATACGTCTGTTTGGCTTTGGTTGTTGCTCTCGGTACCATCCAATGAGGGAAGAAAGTCTATACCTCTAGATTGTAATGGCAAGGCATCGGGTGCGATAGTCGCCGTAGTCATGATTTCGTACCGGACGCTCACACCTTTCGTAAGAGGCAGAGGGACGTCGTCTAAAATTCTTTCTGCACCCAAGATACGTGAAGTAAAAATGAGGCCAAGCAGAGGTGTTTGAACTTCAGAATTCCAGGAACCTTCGTGGCGTTCATACGTAACGGCTTCTGAAGCTTGCTGCATAATTTTGCAAAGAGTGTTGTATACCTCTACAGCCTCAGCCTTGGTCATTTTGTCATCTTTTTCCTTTTTAAACGCCGTGCTTTTTGCTCCATACAGTGCCGTCATTTCTTCTCGTGACACGTAGGGGAAGATACCCTCTTTTTCGTTGGCATCGTAGATTTGTGTGTATAGAGACAGCACATCTTCGGGAAGTCTTTCAATAGCTCGCGGGTGTATTGGCAGGCCTCGAAGATTGAAAGGCTTCTCAAGTTCTTCGAGAATCGACTTGGTCTTCTTAGGGCTGCCAGATTTGGATCGTTTAGGTTGACGGGGCAATGATGGACGGTTAGAGAAGGGCCTCTTGCGTCCTCGAGATGCGTCGCTCACCATCAAGGTCAATGGAGGGCTTGGGGCTTGATCAAGACCACGGCACAGTCTTCTCGTTGGGCGGCCCTCCTCCGGCTCTTCGGCGACGAGAGATTCTAGCCACTCGTGAACGCGATGCATCAACGGTGCTGCTGTGATGCAATGCGATCCGGTGCAGTAGAAGATGCGTGGTAGAGATGTGTTGCAGTAATGTGTTATAGTGAACAAAAAAATTAAGTTATTATAAAATAACTTAAGTTTTGTAAAAAAATAAAAAAAATAAAAAATAAAAAATAAAAAATAAACTTTTATATTTAAATAGTTATATAAAATAACTAACTAGTTGTTTTAGTATAACTAGTTAGCTATATTATTATAACTATAATATATTTATAGCTAAAGGTTTCTTTTAGATATATTGTACGATTTTACCACTTTAAGACCTGCGCATAGACAGGCAAGTATAACTACTAGGTAGTCCAATTGTGCTAGCTCTACATATAGGCTGCAGCTAATTAGGAGGCTGCACCAGCTAACACAGAGTAATTTAGCAAAAAAAGTTAACCATAAGTAACCCTCGTTCTACATCGGGAACAAGTCTCATACGCTAAAAACAAGGGCATCAATATCATGTTTGTGAAGGGCTCTGATTTTGGCATTATTACTAGCAGCACAGGAAACGTTTTGAATTACATCTCCGAGTGTTTTTCCCAGCTGCCATAGAGGTAATTGTCATCCCATAACACATATCTTGGCCTCTGATCTCTCAAGATCCTTGGTCCTCCGTCTTGTCATAGACAAGTTTCCCCGTTACTATTCCCAGCCATTCCATGCTCCTTTTAAGGGTATCTTCTCTATTCCGTCGTCCTGCAGGCACCACCACCGGATGGCCATCATAGTCGGACTAACTCACCTCTGTGAGTGAGCGTATAAACCCGAGGCAAGTCAGGGAGTTGCACCCCTAGACACCCGTCTGCGCACCTGTCCGCTTCTCCCATGCTCTAAGCCGGTTGCCGCGCTAGCGCCGTCACGCCCACGCCCATCATCCGAGTCTCCTTCATCGTCAGCATCGCCTACGTGCTGAGGAGACCGATCAGGGGTTTCCATCCCAAATCTAAGCCCCAGCCTTGGCTCTGGCTCCGGAGTCTCTTCTTTGACGCTATCATCGTCCTCGTCGCTATCTTCCTTCTTCGTAGTCCCTATTTCATACCTCGCCAAATCTCCTTGTCTTGACATCGTGTCCGTCTCCGCATTCTCCTTCTTGGTGATGTCCCCGGTTCCGACACCGCCGTGCTTCGAGAGGACCCATCCCAGCACAAGCCACGCGGATCCCATAGCTAGCACCTCTGCAAGCCAGAAGGATGCCGTGCAAACCGCAAATGCCAAGATCCGATGGTTGTACATGAACCACCGTATACCTGTGAGGCGCGCCACGAGCGTCACCCTGCTTGAATAGACCTGCAGCGTCTGTCCCGCCTGGACATCGACGAGCATGGAGAGCGGGCGCATGCCGCGGAACTGGACGCGCTCGCCCATGGGGATCGACAGCGTGAGGGTCTCCGAGGCACGCGCGAAGAGGATGTGATAGAGCAGAAACAGGACGCGTGATGCCGCTGATACAACCCGATCCTCGTATGGAATCAGGGCTGGTCTTCGCGAGGCATATACCACGTCGTCCGCCCCTACATACATGTACGGATCGACAGCTTCAGAGAGGGATAATTCGAGGGCAGGGTTGATGGGCACCGATTTCAGCACGTAGAGCGCTACCATGAAGTTCCCATGGCCGAGGTTCGTGGGAGACCGCGGGAGCGTCAGGTCCACGGATATGTCGTAGGCTTGATCCAAGGTTAGGTCCGGGGATAGGGTTACGATACCGAAGGGATTATGGCCAGAGCTAGGCGTTGTTAGTTGAGTTGCTTGTTCACAATAAGGTTGTGACGACTGGCCGTATTCGTTGGCGCGTGGATGGTAGAAAAATGAAATAAATGAAATAAAAGAATACATATGTGTGAGTATGCGTGTGCGTTTGCTGAGGAAGTGACACGAAAAGGTAATGAGTAGCAACTCACTTATACTGTAGATAGACCGGCGCAGTCACGAGCTTTTTGGGAACGTAAGCATAATAGAAGACAGGGTACGCGAGCGCGGCGATCATGAGCAGCACCAGCGATGCAGACACGAGCAGGACGGTCCCTATATATGCCTTCTTTGCACTCGACGAGGTCACGGCACGGTAGGGTGCCTTGAGGTATTCCTGAAGGGATACGTTAATGGCCGGTCCAGCTTATAACGAACGGAAGAGTTGATCTCACCATTGCTTACGACGGGCTAGCGGAGAAGAAGCGCCATGTGGCGCTGCACCTATCCCGAGAGCCTCGGTTGGCAGGTTAGGATTCGATTTGGAGCCGGGAGAGAAATTGGTTAGCTATTGTTATTGTGAGGAGAAAAGTGAACCAGTAGCTGTGGCAGAAGTGAGTAGGTATAAGTTCCAATTGGCATTGGAATTCGTGCGGTTCTTGGTTGTTGACGTGGTTTGGCATGTGGTCAATGGTCTTGGCAGCTGCTACGCTAACGTCATTACTGCCCCTCCACGCCAGGCGGTTGATGCTACCTGGTAGGTACCTACCCAAGTCTGCGTTGCTCCTGCGCGATGAAAGACAGTCTCACTTATGAGCGATTACTCCTGCCTTAATAGCGGTACATGTAAGGCACGATCAAACTTCATTTTGCGTTACCGTTAGGCACTTAACTACTATATACACACATAATAAAGACCCTATCTACTTTATCTACATAAAGTCACAGTCTAAAGCCTTTAAAAACGACTCATATATATAAAAGCAATACTGACTTCATGAACGCAACCAATCTCTCATAAACTCCAAACGTTAGGTACTCATCCATCGATGCCTTGCCTTGCCTTACCTTTGCTTCATGCCTGTCATCATATACAGCCAACAGAACCACCAAACTTCCATCTGGGCTCATTCACCACGTAGATATACACCAAGCCTATCGAACATCTCGCCGACCAATTTGAGAAAACAACATCCCTCCCCCCAATTCAACTCGTATATGCAGCAACTCGTCCCAAATGCATCATCAAAACGTAACCACCCTTCCGTGTCCCGAAAATATGCTCAGCTCTCATGAAATATTTCAACTTCCGTTAGTTCACACTTCTAAGGCGCCCTTCGAGGCCCGATTAACAGGGCTGCAAGTAATTGCTGGGCACGAGTCCGCCCTCTCCGGCACCATTGCCCGAGTGGATTTCTGCCTCCCACCAGCCGTCGTCCTGATGCCGAAGAACAGCTAGGATATCGCCCTTTGCGAACCCAAGCTCTTCGGGGATGGCGGCCTGGTACATATACAATGCTCGCGCTATCGAGGAGTTAGCTGAATAGATTCGTATCACTGAGTTGGAAAGGCGACTCACCATAATGCAGAATGGCACGGCCTTCTGGGGTATACTGCCGAGATGGGTCGGCCACGCTTCTGCTTCGCTGTCTACTCTCTTGCGCGTCTACATCGCGACTGTCATAGAAGCTCGTGGCACCAAAGCTGGAGCTCGTTCCTGGCCGCCCACTACCGCCTCTACTACGCACGGATCCGTACACAGACCCCTCGCCGCCTACCGGCGCAAGTTGGACCGCCATGGCGCCACCTCTACTAGTGGGGCGGTCATAGTCACTCCTATAAGGCGCGGGAGACGCTGTCCTCGACTGAATACCGCTCGGCGAGCTCTGCTGGTAGTAACTCTGATTTGAATTCCGCTGAGGGGTCATACTCGGCTGCGGCGAGCTGGGGTGCGGACTGCCAGCATAGGGGTTGGGCGAAACAGAGCGTTGTGCCTGCCGTGTCTCAGGTCGCGTTTCGGCCCGTGTTCCCGGTCGAGGAGAAACGCTCCGGGGTGGCGCTGGGGAAGCCACACGAGGGACATCGGCCTGTCTTGTGGCAGGGCGAGATGGCGCACTGTTGTTATAAGCCGAAGCGGGTCGATTGGAAGTTGTTGCCTGTCTTGTTGTCTGGCCTGTATACTTCCTGGACGCCTCTTGCATGGCTTTGGACGTCACAGCGGGTGGTGGCACACCTAGTCTCTGCACCGGTGCGTTGTAAGATGGAGGTGGTGTTCCTCTTAGACCCGGACCTGCATCGTTACTAGCTTTGGGCGCTGGTACTGGGCGGGTGAAGAGTGGTGTCCGATTCGGCGTTCGTTCTTGAGGGCGCTCTTGAGGCCGCTCTTGAGGTCTCTCTTGAGGTCTCTCTTGAGGTCTCTCTTGAGGTCTCTCTTGGCTTCGGTCAACGGGTCTCTCGACAGGACGCTCGACAGGCCGCTCAACGGGTCGCTCCACGGGCCGTTCCACTGGTCGTTCCATGGGCCGTTCTATAGGTCGCTCTTGCGCCCGGCTTTGTGTTCGTTCGTGTGTTCTGTCGGGGACAGGTGTGGAAATACCATGATATCGGTCGGCAGAGATACGGCTTGTCGACTGTTTCGGCTCCACAGCCCCTTTGAGTTCGGCAAGTGCAAGGGCGATGGGATCTCGCTCTTCGGCGGGCTGTGCGCTTTTATCAATGGACTGATTGCGTCTATCCGTATTGGCGACCGGGAACACGTTCTGTCCAACGTTCAATGCCAAGGTTGCGTTGGCATCAATCGGCTCCGGACTGGCGGTTCTCTCCTTCAATATGGTCTTCGGCGGTGGTTTGTAGACATAGGGACGCCGGGTCGTAGACGAATCCTGTGCTGTCGCCGTTGCCGTCTGTGTGGTCGCCGTTGCCGCCGGGCTCGGGCTCCACGTATTTCTGTTCGATGCCCGAACATCCTTTGACACATCTTTGGTGCTCTTCCTACGGAACGGGCTGTGGTTTTGGAAGAAGCCACTCTTTTTCTTTAGCATGCGCTTCTCTGGTTCCGCAACGAAGGGTTCTGGCTTGACGGGAGATGTCTTTCCACTGGGAGGTTCTTGACTAGAGAACGACGTTGGGTTCGAGATTTCACTATGATCATCCAGCGCAGACATGTCTGAACTGGTCGCCGAGTTCATCCCCTCGTAACGCGCCGACACATTCGAGCTGGTGGCGCTATTTAGTGCATCCATGCGAGACGGTGCGTTCGATGACGTGTTGGTATCAAACCCGCTAGCGCGCAAAGGTATGTTGGAGGTCGTTGTCGAGGTCTTCACTCCATCGAACCGTGGTGCAGCGTTGGGAGTTGATATTGGCTTGGTACCTTCGTTTTGTGCCATCACATTTGGGCTAGTTGCGGTATTTGGTCTACCGAAGCGTAGTGGTCTAGAGGCAGCGGTTGGAGACTTCACAAGGTCGAGGCTTGGTGAAATATGTGGCTGTGCGATTGACTCTGTGTCTTGACGCGTCGACTTAACCGGACTAGTCGCAGCGTTCAATCCGTATATGCGCGATGATGCCCTGGGGGTAGAGGTTGGAGACTTTACGAGATCGAGCTGTGGTGAAACGTCAGGATTCGGGGCCGAATTTGTGCTTTCGTAGCGCGCCGATGTGCTCGAACTGGTCGCAGTTGTCAGTCCAATAACGCGCGACGGCACACTGGAGGGAGTGGTTGGAGACTTGACGAGATCGAGTCGCGGCGCAACGGTAGAATCCATCCCGGAATTTGTAGTTTCATAATGTCCTGGCGTATACAAGGGCTTTGTGGGGGTTGGTGCTTCGGCGTGCGACGTTACGCTAGGCGTCGTAACAGATGCCTTCATTCCTTCGAATCGCGACGACGCGTTGTGATTTGTGACCGAATTGGCACCATCTGTACGGCAGAGCATGGTCATCCCATCCATTGGGTATGGGTCATGGGGAACTGCTGAGAACTGGGATGTATCATATTGCTGCATCGAGTGAGCAGCCCGTCGATCCTGGCTCGGGTACGGGTCTTGAGGAGGAGCTATGGTAGCCGGATGACTGTTCTCATGAGCGATTTGGTATGGCTCCTGGGGCGCCGTCATGGAAGGATAACTGCTATGGTGGGCAGCTGGGTACGAGTCTTTCCGAGCAGTCATGGTGGACGGATGGCTATCTTGATAGGTAATTGCGGAGGGATGGTTGGTCTGATGCGCTACTGCCGAAGGATGACTGGCTTGCTGAGGGTTCGCGTGAGTATAGCTATTGTGGCGAGGCATGCCCTCAGGTCTGCTCCCCTGATAAGACATGGCTAGAGGGTGGCTACTCTGAGGAGGCACTGCTGAAGGATGGCTACTTTGCGGTGGCAACACTTGGTGATGGCTAATTTGTGGAGGCGGCGCTGAAGGGGAATGGCTATGTGAAGAACGGCCATTCGAATGACGGCCATTCGGAGGGTGGCTATTCAGAGAATGGCCACTCGGGGAGTGCCCATGTAGCATGGGCATATCGAGGTTATAGTCTCCGTGCAATGGTGATGCAGGTTCGTGGTGGCCCAGATCCCGTGCCAGGGCAGAATTCGGGTCGTGGTGAGATTCGAAAGTCGATGGCTGGGGCGAAGACGATCGGAAGGCCGGGTTGATGCTGCGCGGGAACTGGGCGACGGAATAGTTATCCTCGTCGGACGCCTCTGACGGGTGATCATCCACATCGCCCCGGCAGAAGTTGATATACTTTGGCGGGTCGGGAATCTCCTGGCCGGTGCCCCTTTCGTTGATGAAATGCATGATGTCGTTCTCGACATCCATCTTCTCCAGCGAGAGGCGAATCTTCTCGCAGGACGAGTCGTCGCTCACGCAGACGGTGGAGGCGAGGTTGGCAAAGGTCCACAGACTGCTCTTGGAGAAGTCCAGGCGTTCTTCCTCGAGATCTTGAAATTTGTCGGCGGCGGCCTTCCACTCGCGGTTCCAGCGAGCCGTCGTGTCCTCGAGAGCCTTGACCGCGGCCTCGTACTCGGCGTTGGAGCTGGCGAGGCTGATCTGTGTCTTTTCCAACTTGGCCTTGTTCTTGCGCTCTTCCTGGCCCATGACCATGTGTCCCTGGGCCAAGTAGCCCTTGATTCGGAGGCAGTCCTGCTCGTAGCGGTCGCGTGTCTGCGGAGGTTATCTGGTCAGCATCCTGTCCATCTCCCGATATATCATTTCATGTTGGATCCTTACCTTGTTGACGGAATTCGTCTGCTGTATCTTGACCTTGAGTATCTTTTCCACCGTGTTCTGTATAATCTTGCGGCGCTCCTTCATACCACCGGCAAAAGCAGCCAGTGGCTCCTCGAGCTCCGACTTCATCTGTGCGGCAATATTGGCATGCTGTTTGGCCATGGATTCGACCTCCCCTCGCACAGTGTCTAGCGATGTCTTCAACGATCCCATCTCGTGTGAGCCCAGTGCTTTCCGGGAAAGGGACATGAGTTTGCGAGCGTACTCGTCCTCGATGGAGGCGCGCGCTGAGGAGAGTGGATTCACATTAGCAGCAGGACTCACTCATATGTACAAGATGGCTGCCAGAGTTACTTGGAGGGGTGTTGCTTACAGTTATAGAATGATCTGAGTTCATCGCTCGTCTGTTTCGCCGAGGCCATGCGATCAAGCAATGGCCCGACTCCCGCATCATCCTTGCCCCAGAAGTTATTGGCGACTATGCGATGACAAGTGTTAGTGGCGGTTGGGTTGTAGAAGAGACTATCTAAGGAGATACGTACACGACAGCGTTACTGTCGGGCCCTCTATAGCAGAAGGCATTCTGCCTGTCGATGTCGCAGAACCGATGCGATGACGAGGACGAGGACTATTTATGTATCGGTGGTGAAATTGGCTAGCTAGCTAGCGAGCGAAGCAACAGGGACAAATAATCGGAAACGATGCCAACCACGGTGTCGGTCCAGAGTTGTGTTTCGATTTAAATGAGCATGTAGTTGTAGCGGTGTACACTATAATTGGTTAATTTAGGTTCGAGATCAACTCTACCTTCGACTTGTCAAAAAGTCTGATTGATCCGGCCTGGCATGTAGTTTATATCAGTCTCAGAGTACGACGCGAGAGTTCGGTTGACGAATTCCCGAGATGCTTAAATGGTGCAATCAGATAAACCTTACTTCGATGGTTCTCGAGCAGGTATGTTTACCTGCACTGTAACGTGGGCGTGGTTGTCTAGGTGATGTCCGCTTAGCTGGCGACCCACCAGCCCTAATTGTCTACTTAAGATCTGACTTGCGAACCTTGGTGTTCACTGTCTCCACTTATCGACTTGGCGCTAGGTCAGTCTAGGTAGGTAGGTACCTATGTACCTAATAGCATGTGGGAAACACGGCATCACGTGCCATATTTTATTTTTGAAAGGCCAAAAGTCTTCATTCATTACGAAGTACGAAGTACCTTCCCTTCGATTTGGCGAAGGCAGCTCTCCTCCTCCTCAGCCCGACCGCCTCCGTACATTACGAATGACATGCCATCAACTACGAGTTATTTCTCACTCGCGACAAGGACGGAAAGTGAAGATCAACCAAATTTGGAATGAACATGTGTAAAGAAAAGAAGAGAAGAAGAGGAAAAAGCTTCCTTGCGAATGTTCGTCAAGCCTAAGTTAGCAGGTGATAAGACGACTACATGAGAACGACATTACCGGAAAACACACAATGACTAGGATTCCTGGCGATATTGGAGACGTTGACAATTTAGTTGCCGGCGAGAAGGACCGGTATTAACTCGGGTTGGGTCGTTTCCACTATGGAGCCCACAAGAAGTTGCGCATGATGGTCGCCTTCCATTGAGACCTAATCTGCGTATGTATGTAGTTCAAGAGATGAGGCGAGATTCAGTATCACTGAACAAGCTGCGAGACATTATAGCCAACAGTTACGTTTCGCAACTGATCTCTGCGCTGTCGATATACTGTAGCAATGGCTGGGCCACGAGACACAAGTAAGGCACTGCTTCAATTACCAAGGTTGGAACCGCATGGGGCCGCGTCGCGCATCAAGAGTGTCGGCTGATTTCTTCGATATATCGGGCTCGCTCGTTAGCCAAGTTTCGATCGTGTTCGACGTAACGGTATCTGCCACGCATATATAAATGTAATTGACGGGCAGCACGGCCGTGACTGGCCCACAACCGCAGCCCGCAGCCCGCAGCCCGCACCCTGCTACCACTTAATGTAATGCGTGAAATACTCCATCCAGCGCAAATAGAGTAACAACAGGGACACACAAGTACGGCAGTTGGGCGAGTGTTACACAACAACCTCCTTGACCAACACGACTGTTTCGCTAGCTACCTGTCGCAACATGCTTGGGCCCTAGGAAGACGCCGTGAATTGAAGAATGGGTAGCGACAACTCGACTGTAGGGAGCTCGTGTAGAGGAAATGTCCACAGGCGGAAGACGAAAATCCTAGGGCGTCTCTCCTCCGCCCGGATACCAGAGGGGAGCCTCAGGGCGGGAATCGACCCCCGGAGAGAGATGAGACGTGCACTGCCCCCCTCCCTCAGCCCAAGACATCGAAGGGAAAGAGACGACTAATTTGGAGATATTGAGACGGTGGGACAGGGTCGATTGCTGACTTCGTGAACGACGCTAGTAATATTGTTGAGTACGCTGCCGATTTCATTAGACATGATCAGCACTAGTGTTGAGGTTGGAATCAGGAGAAAGGATAAGGGGAATAGAATAGGGAGATGGTGAAGAGTGCGGCAAATTAAGATACGCGGCGGTGGAGGCAGTGTAGATCGAAGGCTCAAGTGCAAGAGATACGCGATGGGAAGGGAGAGCCGAGAGAAAATGTTTCTGATGGGAGATTGGATAGTCATCAGTAGGGCGGTCTAGCGTAGGCGTTGGGAGTCTTCGTACGAGTCGCAGACTCACTCACTCACTCAGTCGCCCACTCGTTCTCATTGTTGATTCTTAGGCTGCAACGGGTACATTCCGTTTCACCTCATTTGTTCTGAAACTGACGTGAAGTCATTGTATGAACGCAGAGTGGGAACTGTCTTTGACCAGCATGTCCTTGTTCATTTTATGCTCGAGGAACGCGCCGTGGGTGGCACAAACATTCTATCGTCAGTCGATTCGCGACAACCCGCACCCAAGAACCACCGGAGGGGGCTAGCCATGCCGCCGTCCCGGGAACGGACTTCGTCAATGTCCCCTTGCGTCTGGCGGGCCCTCGAGCTGGGGATATGTTTCAGACGTGAATGCATCCCTTGATTAAGGCGTTCGTTCGGGGGCCAAAAGTCCGACGTTAGGGCTATTTTTTGGGCCCTGCGACTTCAGGTTCCAGATGTTTATCGCCTAATTTGCAGTCCGCGTGAGCCTCGCGACCCCATAACGTAGTCTTGGAGGATAGGAAATGGTGAGCATCGTCGAGCGCATGTCTCGAATGCATGAGTCAAATTGACATGGACCGTTCACACACGTGTGTCCAAGCGCTGTAGCGAGAAACCTGCGGTGAGCGAGAGGAAATGGTTATGCTTTAGTGCCAACGTCCTGTCCTGTACAACAAATTAATCAAATTTTTCATTTGCAAGGGATGCTCTGTCGTAACACGGGATGATTGACGTGACAATCAATCAATCGGTAACACGAAGGTGTTAAATCATAATATTTAGCTTGAAAAACGTATAATTAGCTTCTCGTCGCTCTCTGTCTTCTCTTCCATTTCCTATCTTCCTCCTCTGTAACTATTACTTATACCTTTTTGCATCCGGGTTCTTCGGTATTATCATTAACTATTAATTCATTGAGACATCGCGCTTAGCCGCAGCCTCCGAGTTGTCCAAATTCCCATTCTTTTGTGTGCCGTTGCTGGTCTGCGGTGCTCGATAAACCAACCCGAATAAAAGAAAATTCACATCCAAAGCTGTACCAATTGCCTTCTTGGACAATCGAAGAAAATGAGTTCATCGGACCGCGCTGGCGAGGATGCCCACGTTGAAAATCAAGTTGAAAATCAAGCTGAAAGCCACGTCGAAGACCAAGAGCAGGGTGAGACATTAGTCTTCCACCATGGTGCTAGAACTCCCTTGAACTGACGGCAATCTAGAGAGGGAATCGTCTCCTACCCCACCCCCCATCCCACCACAAGAGAAGGAGTGTCTTTTTGACGGCTCCGAACACCTCTACGAGGCACTTACGGGGGTCGAGCATGGGGAGCCGCGTTTGTTCGAACTCGGTGGCGGCACTCACAGCATGTATCTCTGCGGCGAATGTTGGGCGCGCGTCGGAAAATCTTTCCAAGAGGCGCACCAGACTGAGTAGTCTAGAAAAGGGGAAGAACGATCATTGTACATGGGATTATGGGACCAGCCCGACAATATGACGGAGGGGAGAAGCATTGAGTTATTCGGACGAGCTGGTCTCGTGAAGGGGGAGGGCGGGGAGGGGGTTAATGATTTAAATGTTAGAGTGCTGGGCTAGGCTTGTTAATTTTTGACTGAGATGCGAACTTCCGGGCCATCTCAAGCTTTTGAAGGTTCCGGGAAACAAATTTCATTTCAGATTCCCACT
Organism: Nemania serpens; assembly: GCA_022578855.1. Classification (NCBI taxonomy): domain Eukaryota; kingdom Fungi; phylum Ascomycota; class Sordariomycetes; order Xylariales; family Xylariaceae; genus Nemania; species Nemania serpens. The sequence goes on from MU396769.1 coordinate 81,990, forward strand.
GGCTCGGTGCGGTTTGTGTGACACTCTTTGAGGTAATGTGAGATACATTGCTCCCGCTTGAGTACTCACATTAGGCGACGTTTGATGCACTTCGTTTCATCTGTTATGCTTGCCCATGTTAAGTTATTTAAATGAAATGACTTGCGTATGAGTAGTCGACGAGTGATTTCAGGCTGTCGCTTATTTGTTGAGGATGCGGGCGAGCTCAACACTCCCACTTCGGCTGAGAATTATCTGAAAACGATCAAATCATCCGTTTCACCTTGTACCGATCCTGGTGGGATAACGGAATCTAGACTGAAGCATGCTTGAGAGCTAGCTGTAAAAAAAGAATCGTCGCTTTGTCGGGAGGGTTGAAATCCCTATAACGCTAGGTATTAGTTGCTCGCTGTGTGGTAACCCATGAATCTAGTAAATGTCCGTGTCTTGACGAGGAGTCTCTCTGATATCCTATCAATTGGAAAAGTGCAACTCATCGTCGCTCGGCATACAGTAGAGCAGCCCAAGGGTGGGACTATCTGAACATTATCAGGCACTACACAAAAGCCACGGCACGGCATCGGCAGAGAAAGTCCCAATTGATTAGCATGTGTAGCTCCAAAGATCATGCGTTAATAATACAACAACACCGAATATTAAAATTGAAGTCATTTCATGTTTTCGGCTCGTCCGTCCATGTAAGCTCGCTTGTACTTGGATGTCATTCCATTCATCATTCTTCACTTCTTGGTCGCAACCTTAGCCAAGTCGGCTAGCGCGTCGCGACGCTTGAATCTGGCATCCTCAATCACTCCTATCTCTCCGTTAGTAAAATGAGGCTACAGCGTAGCGAGGGAGGGCTGCATGGGTTGATAGTATTACGAGACAGAATCGGGAAGATGGCGTACCAGCATCGGCGTCGCTTGAGAAGTGGCCGGACCATTCGACGTAGGTGGAACCCTCCAGGTCACCGGAGGTGACGGCATAACAGCGGATGGTAGAGAGAACCGAGGTGTAGGTGAGGTCGGGCTTGGCAGTGATGACACCGTACGTGATGTAGTGGTTGATAGTCTGCGATTTGAAAGTTTTGGCCTCGTAAGTTACGCGTGTACTACACCAGGGGGCATGGAAGAGGGTGGATGGATGAATGGATAGACGTGGCGTACGCTGTGCTCCTCCTGCTTCACGTCCAGCTCGGTGCCATCGTGGAATGTCCAGTGAACGAGATCCGCCTCGTCACTAGTGCCCTTGACGAACTCACTCGACTTCAGAGCGGACCAGAAGCTGCTGAAGTTCTGCACTAGAGATGATAGACGGCGGTTAGAGTGGTTCGGCGGGGAATCGGCAGGCGACGCTTGTGTTATTGCTATTAGGATGGGTTTGCCTACGCTTGATGTGGTGCCAGACGTGGCTCAAGGGAGCTCTGATGACGACGGACTCGACAACGGAGGTCGAGGTTGGGATCGACGACATGATGGTTGCGGGATGGTTGCGAGAGGGTTGTGAACTTTGTTGGACCTTTACGAGATGGTATCTAGCAGGGGGCAATTGGATAGATTGAGTGTACGATCGATGATATGGGAGGTGAAGAAATGATATCGTTTCTGTCTCGTACTACTAATTGCTTGGTGGAAGGTCTGTTTGCATTTCCTACCACACCTTACCTACTACCTTACCACCAACTTAGAGAGGTTACCTAGCTCTCTACTCAGGTAGTTTAGCTATTAGACGTGGAAGGTAACACATGCATGCACACAGACGTAGTCTCTACGTCATCGCGGGGCAGATCCTTTGATCGATAGCTTGAGCAGTTGAAACCAACGGATCATCGATCTAGCACATGCATCAATCCACATAACATGCCTATATGGGGGTATTGCATCAATTGAGGTACGTACTCAAAATGTGCGCATGGAGTGGATGCACCTAGCTAGGTACCTATCTCTTCCATTGATTTGTTTTCAATTATAGGTACTCTCAAGACGACATACATCCATGGAATAGTGTAGACATGCTGTAGGTATCAGCTTGCGCGATATCGACCCGGACATAGATCGACCTCTGAAATTCCCCATTCCTGTAAACAAACGCATTATCGTCGCCATCTTCCGCCGTCGCCGTGAGAGTTATGCCGAGTGAACACGAGGCAAGAGAAGGCATGATCAAACGACTGATATCATGAGTCTATCTCGCGTCTATCCATGGACCCAGGGCGAGCCTGATATCGTGGGGAATGTCTCATAGCGAATGGAGATACATGGTCGGCTCGCCCTCGCATTGACAATAACCGGCAAACGGTAGAGCTGAGAGGAGGTATTCTTTCTACAGCTCGACGGTATGGGCGAACTGGCGCTGCGCACGTCCGACTCTTATGTTATCTCTCGCCTACGTGGTCATCGGCCCCTGAACACCAACAGTCGTCCCCTAATCACTTGGTTTCTATTGGAAACCAGCAGGCTTGCTATAAATACCCAAGGTGGACATCTTGGCGCGCATATTAGGCTCTGCTCCACCACAAACGAGTCGCCAGTAGCCTACCTATATTACCTACCGACCTTAGCTATATTGCCTGTCTCTGCCGTGGCGGTGTGTCAAAAGCTCTTCAAGTCGAAGCGGCTGTCGTTCTGGACATTCCTTGGTTAGGTGACTACCAACCTGGGTAGCTGCCTGTTGTCATCCGAATTCGTCGCGAGACTAGCCTTCATCCAGCTCACCCTTCGTCTCCGGCTTTATGCGACGAACACTATGGGCGATCGGGAATGGTGGTAGCTCACGAGACCCCACCATCCCCCCTCCGTTCTTCAATTCATCCCGGAGCTTTGCTAACCTTCGGGTGCAGATCCCGAGATGCCGTAGTCTCGCGGAACTGGCCCAAACCGTGGTTGGCTCTATTGGTGCAATTTCTGGGGCCCCGCGCGTAACGTCAGCGCGTTCCGACCATGCGGTGGAGACGCCATCTATCCCAGCGCCATGTAACGATATGTGGCGATGGGGATGGCAGGGGCCGCGAGGCTTCCAACCTCGAATTTGGACACGGAGCACGGAACCTTGTGTCCACAGCTGTCCCCATTGCGCCCGCGACAGCTGGCTTGCTCAATGCTGCTAAGCGCTCCGTTCCCGCCTCGCCGTCACGACAACGGCTCGGTTCCACGCCTCGATGGACAGTATGCCCTACATATATGTACGGGTGACGAGACCTCGCAAGAACTCGCAAGAACCTGCTCGCGGCATCGGAATTTCATCTCTTTTTTTCATGAGCTCTTCAGCTGGGGTCATTTCCCTCGTTAACCGGTAACCTTCAAGATGAAGTATTCGTGGCTCCTTGCGTTGGCGAGCAGCCAACTCGCAGCCTGTGGAACGGTGCTATGGGACGGCCGTTTCAATGATATGTCCTCGTCGACTGACCTGAATAAATGGTCTTGGGCAAGCCAAGTTGGTCCGTACCAGTACTACATTCATGGCTCTAGTGCAGTTACCAGTTATGTGAACCTCTCGCCCGACTTCAAGAATCCGGCCGACACGGGCTCCAAACAAGGTGTCAAGATTACTCTGGACTCGTCCGCGTACTGGAATGGCCAGACGATGCGACGTACCGAACTGATCCCCCAGACCACGGCTGCCATTAACAAGGGCAAGGTGTGGTATCATTTCAGCATCATGCGCAGCAACACGAACGCGCCCGCCACGACTCGCGAGCATCAGGTCAACTTCTTCGAGAGTCACTTCACTGAGATGAAAGTCGGCTGGCTCAGTGGTGCCAGCGGCACATCCGACCCGAACCTGCGGTGGATGGCAAACAGCCAGTCGAAATGGCAGACCGAGTTCACTGCTGGCGTATGGCATAACGTGGCCTATGAGATCGACTTTAGCGCCAACACTGTGGCTTTCTGGCACTCGACTGGGGCCGACGATCTAAAGCTGACTGTGAGCGCCGTCTCCGTATCTGCGTCCAGCAACGGCGCCGATTGGCACCTGGGCGTGTTGGAACTGCCCCGTGGCGGCTATCCGGACGGCCTCGAGGACTTATACTTCTCCGGTGTTTACATCGAGAGCGGCAGCTTGACGACCTCCGTGTCTGGATCTGGTGAGAAAGAGTCGTGATCGATTATGCATTTGGAATAGGTTGCTGACCCCGTCTTAGGTTCGCCGCCGGGCGGAGGCTCCTCAACCACTACCACAAAGGGCACGACGAGTACAACTCTGTCCACTTCTACTACGAAGGCCATCACGACAACTACAACTACAACATCAGCACCCGCCACAACGACAACCTCAAGCTGCACATCGCCCAAATACGCGTGAGTGATCTATCGCTTTACACACACCCATTCTCCCGTTGGTCGTATGCCGCTAACTCGAGCCCATGATAGGCAATGCGGAGGTCTCACTTGGACGGGATGCACGGTCTGTGCTGCCGGTAGCACCTGCAACCCATTGAATGACTACTATTACCAGTGCGTGTAATAGAGTATACTAGCTTCCTACAAGATTCTCGTATATATTTCGGTCTTCATTCTACTTTCGGCGTCCGATTACACTGCCTTGACACCTTCCTTCTCCCTGTGCTATTACAGCCTCAAAACTAAGGGAATTGTGACGCATCATACCCTACGAGTCGTTACCCGAACCCTTCTAAGCACCTAAAGCATGATATGTATTATCCAAGAGCATAACGAAGCGCGTAACAACAGTTTGTGACATATACAACTCACAATGGTTCCTTTCCATGCGGATAATCTACGCGATTGTCATGTTCGTATATAGACATCCCAGAGGCACTTGCCCTCTGAAAGGTAAGTTGCTTTAAGCTCCGAGCCGTAACTTGAAAGTGCATAGAGTCATTTACCTTGAGGCTTGCATTTTCTCTCATGTTATATACCCTTACATCTAAATGGACGAATGCTGCCTTTAGAGATGGTAAGTCAACTGTCAATGTTAAGTACTAGGGGGAGAGCTAGACGCCTAATTACCATACCAACAGCTGCTAAGAGTCCTAACTATTGTATTAGTACGTTCAATACTACCATGCTGTCTGACGGAGGTGTGGGGAAATCTGGTGCGAATAGGAGACCAGTGCCTCTGACGATACAAGATCATAAGCAGCACCCAGACTAACCTGCTAGCTAGAATCTATCTACATCATCGAGGGCTATATGGCCTGCTTTTATAGACATCTTGGGCATACTAGTCCCATATCAGTGCTCCTGAGTCTTGAGTACCAGTGACTTGCTACCGAAGTGACTGGGTATACTCTGGACCCTTGTTGTATCTGCTATACTGTCACATGATTCTATAGGTCGAGGTTATGTAGGCCAAGGTGCATTGGGGCATGAAATTCCCGTAATCAAGGTCATAGTTATCTTAGTTATCTCACATGCACTGCAGGGGGGAGGCGAGACAACCTTCTAGGATTGCAACGACAGCCCCGGAGTCAACTATTGTAAATTATCGTCACAACCCCCAAATCCGGAGAGAACCCACCGTGACAGGTCTTAGTATCAGTTGGCGTCCGGGACTCTGTCTTGTAAGGACGGCGGGTCAGTATTTGGCACGTATCACCATGCTTTCTACCTGTATATATCTAGTAATAAATGCAGCTCTGCGGCGAAGAAGCTGAATAAATTGACTCTCTCAAACCAAATATTACGTATGCTGGATATTATTGGGCACGATCGTTTCTGAAGTGACTGTCAGATATCATGACTGCAGTGGTTCTGTCCCCCCTAGCTCCTTGATGGCCAAGGGGTCGCCCGGGGGTTGTGCGAAAACAATGAAGGACATATTTTCGTGAACCTTTCCTATCTATAATCATTACAAGCTTGACAGCACAATATTCTCTTTGCTTGGCGACTTGGGATCTAAGCAATCACCCTTAAACCTTTTATCATTATCATTGTCACTACCATCCTATTTTGCTCCTGCCTTATTTTCTTTTTGGGGTCTAAGTGGCCTGAACTTTAATCGTTATAGAAACCGTCCCGATCTACACAGGAATCGCGTTACGATGTAGTTCCCGCGAAACTAGCAAAGTCGCTTCCTCCTCTCCCGCCCCCCCTCGGTCGCCATTTAGTATTTCATGTGGGCTTCAAGCGTGATCCTCGATATCGTCGATATTTAACTAGGTCTTTTCTCGCCTTCAAAACTAATTTGATCTGCCTGAGATGGTGCACTATATACCTACTATAGACTACCCGATACATTCTTAACAGGTATGCTGTCCTCCGCATATATGTATTTCGAAGACCACACGCCCAGGTCGAAAGATAAACGTCAGGTAGTAGTGGTACATAGCGCACAAGTACTTTTGCTTTCTATGTAGCCAGCCATGATATTTCCTATTCTGTCTAGGCTCTTCCACCATCTAGCCAATTAGATGACATCGACAGGGCTGCTCTACAAGTACCTCGACCCCTGGATACATAGCACTAACATAGCACTAAGTACCTAGGTAGTAGGTTTACACCACCAACACCCGGTTTCCAATGTACTATACACTAACACACCATACCATTTATTTATTCCGATGGCGCGTTGTTGGGATCTAAGCCGAGACTCGCCAAAGAAAGCGATGCTAGAGTTCAGCGTCGGAAATGAAACTATCGGCTTTCTGATTCGGATATGGCTTTGTCACGTTTCCGAGCGACCACGTCTCCCGAGCACCGGGCTGCCATTCATATCCGCTCCAAATCTGCATTCGGGCCATGTTGTCCGTGTCGATTCCAAATAGATAGAGAAAGTCTGAAGCATCTTAGCAGTGGTCATGCGGTGTTTGTAAGGGTTTCACTCACTGTGCTCCTTGGTTTTGATGATCATGCATGGCTCGGAGCTGTAGGGCCCCGAGAGATCGTACCAGCCCTCGACAGACGGATTCCAATTATGTCCGTCGAAGCTCTTGACGTAGAACTTATTGTTTTCGGCATCCTTTCCCACGATGTCGATCTTCCCCTTTGACCAGTGAACAGCCTGGGGAGTTTGCGAAAACCTGCCGCCTAACTGCTCCCAGCCATTCCACTGAAAGCCATCCCAAAACTTGTGATTCAATACGCCCTCTCGGTCAACAGCCCATAGATCAAGTCTCTCCGAGCCCCATGATGAGACGATTGGGTTGTTCGCGAACGGCCCTCCGCCGAGGTCTTCCCAGTCGCTCCATTCATTATCTTGCCAATATTTGTGCAATAGTGAGCTGGTCTTCGCTGAGACACCCACCAAGTCAAGACGGTCTGGACCCCACGATCCAATACCTAGAACCCCAGAGAAGTTGCCGCCTAGGTCTTCCCATTCTTTACCAGCGGGGTAGTAGTCAGTGCCAGTCCACGCCTTGTGCATGCAGGAGCCATTATCGGCTCTGCCAACGATATCGAGGCGACCCCTACCCCATGAATATGTCTGGGCTAAGCTTATATCGCCGCCAAGATTAACAGCATCCTCCCAGGAAGGACCCCAGCTCCCGCCGTCGAAATACTTATGCAATACGTCCCCGCCAGTGCGGTTGACCCAGACAAGATCGAGGCGACCGTAGTCCCAAGAGGAGACAGATGGGCAGCTGCTCGTCTCTGATGGGATCCGCTCAAACTTCTCGGGCTGCCAGTCATATCCGGTATAGAACTTGTGCCAGATGGAATAGTCGGGTGCCACGCCGAAGAGGTCAACACGAGGATCGCCCCAAGAGACGGCTGAAATACACGGACTCTCGGCTGATGCCAGAGTGATCTACACCATATGGTCAGCGACACCGAGCACCCTTCCAAATTCATTAATGGACAAGCTCTTACACCGAGTGGTAGGAGGAATGGAGTGCTCAAAATCTTATGCATACTGACTTGCACTCAGTGGATACTGCTTGAATGAGAAATAGGAGTATTGCTCAATACCGAGCTTCTAAGCCAGTCTATATACTACACGCATACCTCCGAATCCGTTATTGCCCGACCTGGCAGAAGCAATAAAACTGCGTCATCAAGGCAGAAGAGCGAGATCTGCGAGTTCCCGAGGGCGGCATCCGGTGCCCAGACAGTGGCGTTTTTATAAAATTTATAGATCATGATCAACAATCAATCGGGTAGGTTCCAATAAAGTGGCTTGCTGATATTGCGTATTATTTATTCTACGCGGAGTAAATCATCCTTTGCCGTCATAAGATATGCTAGCGCACATACCTACAGTAGATCAGGTGTATTCCCAATCCCTTATCTCTCAACCTTGAACGAGATTGTCATGCAGAATAACTCGCTCAAGTAACGACGTGTCTATCGCACTCGCTAATGGTGCGCGGCCTCATGAAGAGAAAAGGAAAAGCTTAGCCAAGACATATCGATCTGCCTCGAGATCCTGGACCCCACAGGCTTGGTCTCTGCTAACTACCTAGATGTAGGTTAGTACATATATACACTAAAGTAGGGCGGGGCGGATAAACAAGCCACTAATGTCTTCTAGTCCGCAAAGGGATTAGATATTGCAAGGGGCATATGTTGACTTTCGGCTTGGTTATATATACTTGTAGGTACGCTCGTTGCTCTCTGTATTATAGTTATTTTCTAACTACTCATTCTAGTCTTTTAGATACTCTGTTTGACTCTATTATCATTAAACATCTGCTAAGTGTCTTATTGGCAATAGGTAGCCTCCCCAGTATATGTGTGCATTACGTATCCCATTTCAGTATTTGGTGTGTTGGGGTCTATTGAGCGAGCACTTGGTCGCTCGTGACGATATACCGTCGCTTAACCGTCTGAATATGAATGAAAACGCCTTGTCCAACAGTGCCCCTCCAGTACAATACCTATTCTATCCCTTACATCTGCATAAGTAAGACATGAGTGACTCAACGCTGGCAGGTTGTCAAATCACCGGTCTTCTAAAACTAGGGATACATCATAAAACAAACACTAGTTGGCCGCACGGCGTTGGCCTTCTAACCGCGCTTGTTCTCGCAAATAGGAGCTGTTACTGTAGTGACACTTGTACATTGGTTTGTAGGGAAAATGTGATAGTCACAAAACATCGTCCGAGAATAGACTCGAGAATGGGACTGGCCAGCTCTGTGCGCTCGCAAGAGGGCGCACAAGGGCCAGATGAAACAAGACTTGCAATCGGATTGGGCGGGAGACATGAGTTCAGGGACACAGCTTACGTTTATCCAAACAGCCTCAATGCCCAGAGTCTCTCAATCTGACGGCCGTGGGTGAGGGCGCTATGAATAACGGCTCTCAAGTCCCACCACCGCACCACCCGCGCCAAACCTAGCAGAGCACCGGGTGTTGATAGCGTCACCCCCCATCCCCAACCCCACGAAGGGTGTTAGAATATGGGATGTACATTTCAGTCAGTCTATCATTCGCGCACGGCTTCTGGTAGTTTCCTGTGAACGGTACTATCCACCTTCGAGTTTCTGTTGTACCGTATTCTAAATTTAGAATAAATATTTATCAATATTTGGAGTTGAATCGAAAAAGACAATCTCGTATCATCTCATGAATAAAGCGATAATACTAACTGAAAGCCTAACAACTGAGACCCTGATCTTCGACTACCCTACTAATTCATACGAGGCAGAAAATATGGAAAACAGTCAGCTGTTAAAAAAAACGGCATCGGGCAGGCAAGAGTTTACAGACTACCTAGGTATCTCATTCTGTCGTGTGATGAAATTTGAATGCACTGTGGGCCTCGTGCTTCAAGTCTACATTTAATTCAGAAGACATGAAATATGCTAATCTTCTTGTTTTCATGCATTGTATTTCTCTGATGTATGGTCTATCTAAGTAATATTGCTGGTAATGAATGCACTGCATTCCGTCATCAAGCTTACAATCCAAAATATCGACCCCTGAGATACGAAAAAAAAAATGAGCGACAATGCCGGGACTTTTGAATATTACCAGCTAAGTATAGAGTATATTGCTATACTGAACTTGCCCATTCCAAAGTTCCACGACCCCTCTCAGTCCTGGATATGAGAACTCACAGTGCTGTCAATTTTAAGACCGTCAAGTTGTCTCCAAAGGGATTCCGCGTCGATACGAGCTGCATCATTTGGTTCCAAGGCTTGGTAAATAATGTAATCCAGCTCATCAACTTGCGGCATGTTGAGCCGAGTTTGTTGAATATAATTGAGCCAATCACCCATGCGCTCCGTAGCTTGTTTTCCTGCCTCTGAGGGTGGCCCTGGTTGATGGAGGTCTTCAATATTCCAGGAGAGCCAGCTTCTTTCAGGCAAAGGAATATATCCACGTAGCCAAAGCCCGGTAATACCGAACGCCCAGATGTCGCAGGCTACTGAACGCTGCGCCCAATCTTCCATGACCTCTGGTGCTAGATACCAGACCGTACCACTCGGACGGCTCACATCACCAGGCCGAAGACTCAGGCTAAAATTGCCGAAGGCTGCACCACGGGATGGGCTGTAAAGAACAGTCGCCGGCTTGATATCAGCATGTACAATGCCTTTCGAGTGCATCCAGTATATCGCTGAACCCATATCCTTCACGATTTTCACCACTTCGGCGTGGCTTCCTTCGAAGGACAAGCCTGGTTTGATTTTGTCGCAGAGGGGCTTCATATCGGTATACTCAAAGTGTAAGGTACTGGAGCGAGTGTCGGCGCCAACTAGTTTCAGAATACCCGGCTTTAGGACGAGTATTAGCATCGAGCTTAATGGGATCCTTATGGTAGTTGGCACTTACGTGTTCGTTGAGAGCAGAGTGAATACTGACTGCACGCTGAAACGAATCGGCAGCCTCAGCGGGGCTATTGCCCTTGGTTTTAATAACCTCAACCGCAACGAATTTTGTGCCGAGGGCATCCGAATATTCGCCCAGCCAGCTGCACGAGTCTGCATGATCGCGCATGGTTTTAAGCAGCTTGAGCCGGTACGTTCCGTCAACACGAATTATCTGTCCAGGTTGGAGCTCACTCAATTCATTATGGGTGGCTTGTTCGTCGAGCTCTCTGCGTTTCTTAGACTGACCTTCCTCCGTCGGGGCGGCTCGCTTTGAAACGGAGGGCTCGGCGATGAGAAAAGGTATTCGCTCTAATACTTCGAGCTCAAGTAGGGTTTCGCCATCGACAGCAAGAGCCCAAAGGCCCACATGGAGGGAGGTTTCGCCGCTTGGTGGCACTGCGTACATACCCCCTTTACCCAGCTGTGTGCAGGAGAACGTACGGTTAGAACGGTTGCGGAAAATAATATGATCGTCTGTGCGGCTAACAAGTAAACAACATAATGCGTCGTGGTAGCTAACACTGCATCCGTTCTGTTTGGGGTTCCCGGCAACCGCGAGAATCTTAGCTGGGTTGGGATGGCCCTCTTCAGGAAAGTTGATCCACCTCTGATAACGACGCCAGAGGGCATTATATGGATTTATATTGACGTCTTGAGCCTTGGGAGAAATGAGAATGCGGGCGCCTGCGTTCCGGGACCAAGTAGGCGACCTATGCAACTCTTCCCAGTCTAGATTGTATTCGTTCTCGTCATCAGAATCTTCTTCGTCGTCTTCAGGGTAGTATACCACCAACAGAGGGCGGTTCTCATCCATCACGGCGTATGGCCATCCCTTTTCTGCACTCTCGGGCCGTCCGTTTTCAAAAAACAGTTGAACAGCAGACTTAGTCCCGTTGCGCAGGTATGCCCGTTTTTTTTGTCTGTTGGTAAGACTTGCCCCTACCAAGTCAGGCGATGATTGTGTGCTAGGTTGTGCAGCACCCTCATCACCCTCATCTGAGGTAAGTTTTTCTGGTTCTGTGTCTTCGACACATGTCTCTGCATAGCCAGGAGAAATGGAGTTTGTAGTATACTGATGACTGGCCTCAGGCGGAAATTGTACACTGCTATTGAGTAGCAGTAGCAGTGGCTCTGGCTCTGCTGGCATAGATTCGAGCCCCACCTCTCCATATCGAGGTCGATAGGGATTTGTAACAGAGTGATGACCAACATCAAGAGATGACCACTCTGGTCTTGTGTCTCCAAAGTGTGCTACCGTATATCCGCAAGAGCATGGTTGTGCTGGAAATTGCTGGTTATCATGGGCTAGTTGATCTCCTGGCATCGGCCACGATACATCGTCAGGGGCGCTGCCGTCTAGATCGAAGGGAACGTGAGCAAACGGGAGGAGCCCCCAAGGCAATGCCTGAGTTTGGGGCATTGTCCCCCATGGCATCTGCACGTGGCTTGGTTGGAGCGGCTGGTTCATTTGCATATCGTCGTGTTGGGATGGTGCCTCCCAGGGCATCTGGGGCGTTGCATCCCAAGACATCTTGCTAGTTTGAGTTGTTGTCTTCCCAGAGAAGTCCAGGACGATGGAGGGAATAAGCAGTGCTTTTATAATGCAAGAGATATCATAGCCGCCGGCATAACCGCACCGAAACAAGGGATAAAGCTGTACAACCTACCACTCGTTGACGCCGCAGTATTTATCACCAGTAATTAATCGCCTGGTAGCGGTCAAAGATGGAATCTCGCTACGGACACGGGGGTGTGCTCAGTTACCCAGCCTAGGGATTGTATACGGTGCGTTAGACACCCGCAGCCAATCAATTCGCTAAACACATTTTCGTCACACAGCCTCAGAGAATGCACGAGCCAGGTTGGCTTTGCTTCTCCGGCTGTGTCGCGTTTTACCCTGCCCTTCATTCATGCCTTACAACATCGTGAGTCCATCATCACTAGGACCTCTCCTCCCTATAGAAATTCCGAGCCTGTCCGCACGGATCACGCTATTTTCAATCGCGACATTCTATTTCCAATATTGCCGATATGGCCCGCCGCAGAGTTCCCACCGTAGAGACTCATCTGAACCACCACACACCCGCGCCCGAGAGTGTCAGCGACACCCAATGGAGTTGGCCGTACTGGAAATTCGGTTACACACATGGCGGTGTCCTTTTTACCGACCTACACGCCGAATACAATTCTGTTCGATGTGCCATTCAAGACCCTTACGGCTGGCATCTCGACGTCAGTGAGATAGCGAATCAGGCAGACAACCGTGAGACCTTTTTCGCCCTGCTGCGGCAGCGCCAAACCGAACGTTATGCGGAGCTCGAGCATGCATGGAAAAGCACGAAGTCGCTGCTGGTTGGAGAGCCCGGTCGATGGGATACCAAATTGCGCAGGAATGATTTATGGATAAACTTCGTCCGCGTATCTCGAAACTTCTCGTTTGACTCCCTCGTTGGGTTCTTCGGTGCATTTGTCAAGGACAATCCGTATCGCCCTAAGCTCCCTGAACCACCGAGCCACGATACACACGGCCTACAACACCAATCACAAAACGAGCCGGCTCCCGAAGAACCCAAAACCAATGGCACAGAAGCTGAACCTGAACCTGAGAACAAGAGCCCCAGATCGGTAGAAATGAGAAGAGAAAGAGAGAAAACGAAAGACACTACCAAGACACCAAGCCAAGAAACCGCGAGCCCAAATAGAATAGTAAAACGACGGACACGGGGACGCAAATCTGAACGGGTTACGCAGGACGGCCCGCGAAGAAGTGCTCGCTTACAGGAACGGAAAGGACGCGGTAGTGGGTGAGAGTCTTACGAAGAGGTCGGAGTGGAGGTGCTATGTCGGGGTTTCATTTTAAGGGGCTAGAGAGCACGAAAATGGGTACTAGTACTGTCGCTGTACTGTTGTAAGGACATGTTTTCCCCGAAATCTAGGTAACTGGTCGGAGTATTAGGCGTTGAAGGATAACCACATGTAATGGCGACGATTCAGCATATCTGACATCTTCTCAGGCCAGGCTATAATTTGAACATACGAATTTACTGCTTTGTAATTGCCTACACCTCGTGTTTTGGAGCTTTTTTAGGAACGGCATACAACTATTGTACTATCGTATGGGTTGTATATTTAACTGCAGCTACTCCCCCTATTTTCCTATACCCCTCACGACGTTAACTACCATCCCCCCCCCATATTTTCCTTATTCCAGAGTTGGTGAACGTGAAACAAGATGTATATGTCGTAGCTATAGCATCTATACTATTCTTCTTATCTTTATCGTCTTCACGACATATGTCAAAGACTACCAACGTCTACGGTGACTCAATGAAGTCAGTCTTGTAAATCTTGAAGTTGTGTATTATTTGCCAGCTGAATGGCGTGTCGCTTAACATAAATTGTTCCTATCTAGCATCGTTGTCATTATTATACGTGAGTGTTACCACGTACTAACCTAGATACTTGATGGACGGTGCTTCGAAGCAACCTCACACGTTGCTTCCTAGAAGCCGCAATGCGTAATTGGCGAGCTAGTTTACACCCGTGACGAACATGCCGTCGAGGGAGGAGCTATACTGTGTATTGACTTCTACTCCAGTAACCTCATCCGAGTATCCATGAATTTATTAGGAGCATCAGGATTCGAGAAAGCTAATTCACCCATAACGCGACATATCAAAATCACATTATTCAACACAACGGCATAAGGCAATACTGGTAGGTTAAGAGTCTAACATGGCACGTGAGAGTGAAGCCTGGTTGGTAGATAATTGCACCGAGAACTTGGTGCTTGAGCTGCATGCAATGCTTTCCAGTATTCACAACTAACTAGAACCTTATCATCGCCAGGATCCTGAACTGCTAAATATTGTCCTTGGACTACAATAATATGAGAAGAAATATGTCAGTTATCTTGTTTAGCGTCATCATTTACACGGTGGAGGGCTTCTTGTTGCAACAGCTCCAACGCTAAATAGGAGATTGGGGACCCTTGACCTGTCTAATTCAACAAGGGAGACTTGTGAGCACTCTGATAACAAAGTGTGTATTCTTCTTGCTAGCGATAGGGGCGAAACAGTTTAAGCATGCTCTCCTAGTGAGTTCCGTAGATTTACCTCTTCGTACATATACTTCGTGTTGTCCTACATAACAGGTTCTACGACGCCTCCAAACCTCCAAATTGCGGTTTCTGTGTGGAGGAGTAAGTCGCCCATACATCAGTCGCACAAAATCTAGTTACAGATTTCGTCATGCCAGCAGTCCCAGACAAGAGGCTGGTTATTACAACTCACACTAAGAATGTTGGAATCAGGTGGCTGGGAAAGCCGGGTGCTTCGCTCCACACACATCTGTCGTATATTGTAGAGGTACCACCTCATCTAGTGGCCCCTACACTTGTTCCTCAAACTATTCTAATATATGGTACATCTACCTATAAGTCATAATCTAGAAAGTGGTGCGTTGGGGGGAAGAAGGGGGATGGAAGCTGTTTCGAGAGGATATACGTCACGGCATAGTGGGCACGTCTAGGGTATGGGGCTTGCCAAGCCAGAGCTGATAAGAAAGACTACCTAGCTTCTAGATGTCTATAAGAGGAGCCGTTTGGTCCTGACTACGTAGATGGATTCCTAGAAACAGGCTCATCTGAATTGATGACACTTGATCCCGTATTGTCTGAGGTACTGGTCACCTAATCCCACCAGATCTCTCTCCCCACACCTTCGTTAGACGATAATTGTTATTCAAGTACTTATTGGAGCAAAGCAGACAGCAGTCACAGCAAGGGGTTATGGAATACATTGTCCTTTGTACCATTCTTTCACTAGGCAGTAGGTTAGACTAAACAAAGTAGTATCATCAGGGATGTGATCGGTGGACAAGCGACCCAGTTTTTCGCAGCACACGTTTTACTATTCTGAGTATACCCTAATCCCATTTTGGAAGTCCTCCTACTCTAGGTACAGATTGCTCCCATTATTACTTAATTTGTATGAGAAGTGGAGCAGCGAGCAGTGCACCCTGGGTTTTTTGGGCAAAATGACAGTCCAGACCTCCAACGTACGTACCTACGTATTTTAATGCCATAGCACTTAGAAAGTGCTATTCAACCTGCCAATTGGCCTAGAGGCTCTTTGCAGGTGTTATTTAGCCAATTATTTGGCTTGCAGGCACTTAAAAACAACAATTCCTGTTAAAATTACTACCCTAGGACCTTTAGTAGGTGCTCTACTTCCTATACTAATTAGGTAGTAACTGGAGCAATCTATGGCGGAGTTGGGGGACTTCCAAAGTAGGTTTAGGGTGTACTTTGGATTGTAAAACGTGTGCTGCGAAAAACCAGGGGTTGGTCGATAAGTGGTTGGGTATTTCCGCATTGGGTAGGCATCTAGGTAGATCCCATGGAAACCTTTGCCAAAATTTAAGTATTCCTACCTAACCTAAGGTGGTACTAGGTACTACCCGACAAGGGCCGAGCCGCTCCTTGTCTACACTAACCTAACCTTAGCTAGGTTAGGTAATTCTCGTTGACAGCTCGCCAGCTCTCTTAAAACAACTCTCTCGGTGGGCGATGAAGGCACCAGCTTTTGCAAGGATCCGTCCTTCAAAATAGGCAGCGCTAGGAAAGTGTACCTGACAACTGGCCCTCTCTCTGGTATCTTGTAATATGCAAGCACGGATGACTAGTTACTTACAGGACCTGAGCAAGAAGCTAAGAAGATCCTACCCACCCCTACAAGGATCCGTCGGACCTAACTTGAGTGCTTTAAACCAGTAGCCGATGAACAATGCTCATCCCTAGCGTTTGTAGTGGTTAATCCTAGCTCGAGACACCATAGCATAGAGGATGTGCTACCCGCAACAGTTGTAGGAAGACACATCCTAGTGCCTCTGCATATTTCCTAGTGGCCTGGCCTGGACGGCAAAAATTGGGTTCAAGATGTCTGTTGCCATGACATTGTCAAAGCCGGTGATCGGTCGGTTCTGCACATCAAGCTTCTTCATCTCATATCTCATCTTGAGCAGAATAGAAGCGGCGAAGGAGGAGAAATTGGTAAAGACCACCTCATGAAACGGATTGATATAATCGGGCGACATGAGCCCATATACTTATAAGTAGATTAAAGTATAGAAATTGAGCAGTTTTCGGAACGTTCTGCGGAGGGATCTTGTATGAGTCGCTTAGGAGATAATTTCGCTCTAGCACAGAATATTGGATTCATGAGCAGAGCGTGTGAGAGGGAAAGTAAGTGGGTGAAGCTACGTACCTAGCTATGGAACCAGACATTTTACAGATAAGGGCAAGACAAGCGAAAGAGCCTCTTACACACGCTAACTCCTTGCTAAGTCCTACACTACCTACCCTAGGAAGTCGCTGTCCCCGGCGCAGCTAGTGCAGAGACACGACTGTGGGACGACCGCACCAAGTGCCGGTGGGCATGGGGGTTGCACATTGTTATTCGGAAACTTCATGCTGAAGTACCCAGAACCCAACCGCGCGGTTCTTAGTCATCGGCAAGAGGTACATGAATAACGGTATTGGCTGCACCAAAATATGCATTTCTCCGGTTCTTCCCCTGGATCCTGGGACCGTGATCTCCTCACCGCTATCATTGCTTCATTTTTCGACACCATGATTCATAAATTTGTCAGCTATATAGATCCAACATCTCGGAAATCCGTGACAAGAGCAACTCAACACCACTCTTGGGAGCAGCACTGGATAGCCGTATGTTCTTGGCAAGTATTTTCACTGCGAACTAGGCGTGTATTAGCATCGATAAACCGTAATTAAACCTGAATTGAGGAGTTTGCTAGGTTCACAGGCAAAATAACTAGGAGCGCGTCCGCTTGATCGAAGTTACGCCCTTATATCTCCCATTCGGAGGTCAATCGTCGGAATGAAATGTTATTTGATGTTAGGTGAGCCCATGCGTTGCTTGTGTTCGTATATCGGTCTTCTGTAAGCCCCCGATGCCGAGTATGCGAATCGGGGTTTAGCAGCGGGTTGAGTTATGCGAGTGAGTTTAGTTAGATCAGTAGTACGCTATCAGCTTGCTTGACTTGTCACCGGCTTATAAATATCTTCTTCCGCCCTTCCTCTCTGTTCTCAAACACATATAGAGCAGACAAGACAAGACATCTGTATCGGTCTCCTTGCATCCTTCCATCGCTTGCCCTTAATTATTAGATCACTTTGATCTTTAGTTTTCCCATCAGCTCTATTCTAGATTGACCCGAGTCCCAAAGTTTTTAGTCGACAGAATGGGCTTCCAGATTCCTCTTCAGTACCAAAGTAAACTAGAACCCTTCGAGAATGGCGATAAAAGAACAGACGACGAGATATTCCACTCCCTCCTAGCGTTTCAGCCCGTTAAGTCTGAGAAAAATATTTGGACTTTCTGGGACAGTGGCATCAACGGCATGCCAGCATGGTGCCGTCGCAATGTGATCAGCTGGGTTCGCATCTGCGGGCCTGAGTGGACTGTTCGCGTCCTGGACCACGATCCTGACTCCCCTAACTATGCTCCAAAATACATTGCCAAAGGACTGCCAGATGCCTTTTACGACAGGACTATGGACGGCACCCATGCGGGTCCTCACAGTGCTGATTTCCTCCGCGGTGCCTGTCTCTATGAGTACGGTGGCGCGTGGGTCGATAGCAGCATCTTCCTAATGAGGAATATGGACGACATCTGTTGGAATCGGCTCGAGGATTCTGAATCTCCGTTGCGTGTGGCCGTTCCTGTAATGACTGATAACCTGTTAAATTGCTTCGTGGCCGCACGAAAACACAACCCGTTTATCAAAAGATGGTATGTGAGGCACACCAAATTATCTTATGTGCGACATGTTGCTCACGAACTTCAGGCATGAGATATTTATGCATGTATGGCAGGGGCGCACCAACTCGAATGGACTGGCGCAGCATCCTTTGTTGACAGAGATTATACCCTATTTCATGCAGAGCCTAGACATGGCGGCGGAGCCCAGCCTTGGATTGAAGGTATCAATGGACAAGCTAATTGAGTACGGGATGCAAATGGTCTGTTGGCGACGTGTCTGTATGCTCGAGGACCCCGAAGATGGGTTTTCTGGCGCTGATTACTGGGTCAACAATATTATGTGGATCGATCTCTATCAAGAGTTGTTGCTTCCCTTTCATCAAGAGGGATCAAACATCCCCGCCTTCGACAGGGCTGAGAAACTCTTTGACTTGTTTTCGATGAAGCGCGATACCCGATCAGACACGACGCAGTACACGGAGGCAGAGGAAACGACATGGACTTTGCTAACCGAGTCGTCCATGCTGAAGATTGGAACAATCAAAGGTATGGTCGACTGGGTATCCCTTGGAACGATGTGGAACATGCCAAAGAATTTAGGAAAAGATAGCGAGCCGGGAACGTTTGCGGAGCTGTTGAGATACGTCCCCATACACTTCAGACAAATCCGGAAGGATATCTCAACTCTTGAAGCGATCAAGTCGCCTGTCACGATCAAGAAGCGCACACTAGAGATCTAAAACGACGCGTTTCTACGATCCGGGATTAGATATCAGTAAGCCGGAAACTTGCATTAGATTAATTCCTGCAAGTGCTTTCAGCATTGCAACCATGTTATGGGGTGGATTTTAGAGGAGAGAATTAGTGGGTTTATATATCAACCTGGCAGAATAGAAATACAAGTTCATAGACTAATAAAACAGAGTATGCTACACATACCCTGCTCAGGGAGCCGAAGCATCCCTGATATAAAGGAATGAATAAGAACAAGAACGAAGGAAACCCAATATAGGTGGCAAAACAGTAGTTGAATTGGGGATGTTCTAGTCTAGAATATTTGTGTGATTTCTAGCCTTTATAAGGCTAGCCTTGGCCAAGCCACTAAGCAAGCCACAAAGTGGCTTGCCTATCGCCCTGCTTCACTAAACAGATATATTTAGAGTGCAAGTCGATCATACGCGTCGGCTCCAGAGCTAGGAATACCAGAAGGAAAACAATATCTACACCTGCACTCTAGAGGCCTACAACTAGGCACTTCACAGGGGTTTCGGTAGGTTGTGGTCATGTAGGTTGCCCGGAGGTGGTCGCAGGGGAAGAAAATCCCTTCGCGAGAAGTAGGAAAACCTACCGTGACTAAAAGAAACCATTAACGAAGCAAGCAGAGGAGATATCTATACATAAAGTCTATAATAATAACGCAAAATCAAGGCATCACCCCCTAGGTTTAGTTACTCCCCGCCATATGGTAACAAGGCCCAGGTGGCTTGTTCGTTCATCCTACTTCAATTAAGTACTCATGGGTTGTTTCGACAGTCGAAATTTTTGCGTCAACCTTATCCAACTTGTACCACGAGAGAACTTAAAGTATAATATCCACATTACCTCTAAGACGAGTATCCCACCAGTGGTAGACCACCACCATTACCTATTTTCATTAGCTGAAACAAGTGGCAAAGGGTAGCTCCCGAAAGCTGCGCCATCATGATAGATTTAATATCCAGGAAATCTGGACTGCATTTATTTCTCACGTAGATTTGAGAAGATATGTATTAAAAGACACCATCAAAAGCTAGCTCCTCATATCCTGGCACTCCCTCGTATTAACAGGTTACAGGGCGACCCTAAACTAAGTGATTAGCTCGACATGATCTGCACCTGGACATAAGCTCGCTTGACGAGTGGAGTTCTAGGTGCAAGAAGTCAGTTCGCATGTAATCGCAGCAGTCCGACGAGTTTCAGCATTGTCATATGACGACCCAGGTTTTCGCACATCACGTTCCAGTATCCATACATTACCCAATTTGTATGGGATCGGGTGATGATTGGAGCAATCTGTGGCTGGAGTAGGGTGACTTCCAAAGAGGGTTTAGGGTGATGTACGGATAGCTAGACGTAACGGTCAACGACTTTAGATCACTTACAACCGAAGATAGTGTACATTGGAATCACTTCCTATCTGTACGGAGATCTGACATAATTATGTTTGGGTTGATGACTTAGGACAATAGATTCACACTATAGTTCTAGCGATAGATACTAACTTGGAAAACGCCATATAAACTCGTACTCTGGGTACCTGGCGTGGGCAACAGCAGCGCCGCGGCTTTTCGAGACACCTTGCAAATGCACCAGCATAACCAAAACGCGTCTTCAACCTGCGAGTATTTGTGTTTATTTTGTTTTGTTATTCATTTTGTTTGTTTCAAGAGAAATAAGCGCCCCAATCCTGTTTGTCCGACCCGTTTCAGTTTCACAACAGATGTTCTGTGACTCTAATGCTGAAAGCCTGAAATTATAGCAGAAAACTTCCTCCACTCTGGGAGTGCGTAACAAGATAGGGTTAGATGAATTTTACGTGCCATCTCCTTCTGTCGACGCGAATTTAATTTAAATCTCACTATCTGTAAGAGACCTGCTATATAGATATAGTTGAGTCTATTGGCACTAAATTTATGGAAAAAAATTAACTAATAATAGGTTACTATTCCGGATCGACTTGATCAGACCGATTTTCCGCATCTGTAGGACGGCATTCCCAGGTGCTTGAATGGTCGATCTCCGGCTCCTTCGTTGTTTCAATTTGCACGGAACTGATGCATTGTGGAGCCGATGTAATCCAATCAACCCATTCTTGGGGGTCAATGTTATCAAGATCGTTTACCTTGAGCCGAAGTTGCAGCTCCCCACACGAGACAGTCCGTGAGGCTGGCACAAATTTGTCGAACTTGTCGAACTTGTCGAGCTTGCTGAGCACGATGCTCCTGGTTCTTCCACCTGGGCCAGCTGTATCGGCGGATAGCCTCGTGTAGACGGCCTGGGTGCGGGTGGTCGATTCATCCCAGTTTGCTATAGCGGCCGTCAGTCTGATACACCCAAAACTACGGAATAGTGATGAAAGGAGGTGAGGGGCGTTCATTAAAACTTACCTTCATCTGAATCCGGCCCGTTAAAATTGGGATTGCTGTGAGCAACACCCCACTGGGTTGCTACACAAATTCGTCGGTGCAGCTCAGCTACTGTAATGCCTTCATCCACGCATTCCTTATCGCTCAGGATCTTGTGCGCTGCCCACGACATGCTAGGCGAGGAATCACTGGCATCTATTGCCCCGTATGTTAAAGTCTGAAATGCGCTAGCGCTTATTGACTCAACAATGCCTTTACCGTTGAATCGGCTGCAGGTCAGACTGTTGCAGGCGTTGTTAACGAGCAGGATATCGGCTTCGCAGTCGCTAAGCAGAGTTGATATAATGGCCGAGTCTATAGTCCCAGATTTCCTACATATCAGTTAGTATTGGCATCCGACTTCGTGGGAAAAGCTACATGAGATAGCCGAGGTAAACTTAGGTACTTACGTAGGGTCTTGATGCGAGGACCAGGTAGGGGATCCCCTGCGATCGCCATGCTCAATGCCGTGGCCGTCATACCAAATTATAAATAGACTGTCTGGGCTGTCCTTGCCGGCAAGTTCCAGCAAGTCTCTTGCGAAGGCCTCGTGCGGCTTCTTGCTAGGTAATTTGACCCTCCATACTTCGTAATTGTATAGAAAGTGGAACATCCATTCGTACTTGCTCACACAATTATCGATGCTATCGCCAAGGTCGTGCTCTTTCCAGTGGACTAGAAGCACGATGACATGTTGGTACCGACTTGTATTATCGCGCTTTCTCCAAGCCTGCTCGACTCCTTTTTCAACCTGCTGTAGTAGCGACTCTTGGTCATCGTAGCTACATGTTCCAACAGTTGAACCTTCGGGGGTGTGGGTGATAGAATCCGGCATCTCGTCAATTGATTCGTCGGTGATTTGGTTTGGACTTGTGGATTCTGCCATTGATATATCTGTCTCCGTGGAAAAGAGAATATTCGCGAAGCGGTGTACTAAAGAAATTAATAAATGGTTCAAGGTCAAAAATGCCGTGCACAAGTAGTTACTTTTGGGTAGATGCACGTATCTTGCCTGTTTGTAGAACTTAAATGGTGAGAAGATATCCATTTACAGAATTTATGCCAACTTTAAGGCCGAGTCGCTCCAACCGTGAAATAAACAAATGAGAGTTGTTTAGGCAGACAATGGTTCGTGTTATACAATTGACCTTGTGAATGATATAGGCAAGGACAATGCATAACAGCTTTTCGTGAGCCTCCGGGTCTTTATGTTAAACATAGATTGGTTAAAAGGGCTAGGTCTAACCTCAGCACAGGACAGTATCAGTGCTGGTTTACCTCCCTGTAGTATGACATGGCCGGGGAGTGTTGACAATAAGGGCGGGCGTTTAAGCAAACAATAGGGTAGTGCATGTGGACATTGTTGGTGATTCATTCGTAAAAAGTGATTAGCCAATCTCGACGAAGACCAGTAGACGAGTGAATTCTAGTAGCTAAAAGTTCGATGCAGGGAGACTATAACGTGGGAATTGTGTGTGACGTGGTAATATTAAGGGATGTTTCAGGATCTATTGTTTATCTCGAAGAGTGTTACCAAACACCTATGCAGGTGTGTGATAAAACTCGGGTTCAAACTAGTTAGCATCTTCAATTTTCAATGTCTCGATATTGTAATAAGTAGGCTGAACAGACAAAGCATTTGACACTAAAGATACACCACACAGCATATCCACTTATACAGAAGGACATGGAGGAGACGGGAAAGGAAATAGTCAGTTCGTAATTAGTGATTGAAGCAATTTGAATAGAAGTTAAGGCTTGGGATCTTATAATCTAACAGTGACTTCGCAGATAACTAGCTAGTAAATGTTTGACGGCGGCCACTTACCTATTGGGTACACTAGCAGACTTTGGTTTTATTCTTCTCTACGAACTTACTTAGTAGATAGTTGCTAAGGAACTGCTTTACGAACAGTAGCCTCGTAACCCCCCGTTGCTCCCCAGCTCAAGTTAGCGAGCATCATAATAGGGATTGTGTGGGCGACGACAGGCTCGACAGGGAGTCCAGTAGCTCTTAAGCAACAACAGTATAGAAGCGACATACGATGTCCAGAATGTATTATTAATATCCCTACATGGAGTTATGGGAACATCTAGACCATATTGAATCAATCCGATACCTTTTTCAAGCGGTCGCCGTTTTGAGCTTCAGTAGCCTCACTTCCCTTTACCTTTTCTGTTCAGATCTCTAATTCTCAGAAACGGCGCCTAATTGAAAAAGCTCAGGGGTCTTGGCGGTGTACAGACCATAGTTTTGATACCCTGTACCCCGCACAACTGCTCAACCTGAACAAACCTGTACGATTACCTATTCACTTTTGGTAGCACCATTATTACCCGTGTCATTCTCTGTTTCAGGGATGCTTGCTAGTTCAGGAGTGACTTACTGTGACATTGAATTCCGTATATTTGCGAGACGCAAATTCTGGATCCACCTGACGTAGTGTAGTGGTGCTGTGATAATGCTAACACATGTGAGATGTAACCCGAGAAGGGGACAATAGAAACAAAGCCACGACATGTGGGGTACAACTAAGCCTAGGTACGGGAACTGATGCATCTTCTAGGGCTCAACGTCCTGGATTCTGCGTAGATAGTGAGTTAATATAATTCTCGTATAATTATGGTACTGATCAAGACGGCTGAGCCGTGCAAGGCCATTACAGCCCGACCGCTGGTGGCGATGAGGTCGGCGAGCAGAATGTTCACCTTGGGTGAACGCGCGATGGCTTTGAACGACACATGAGGCACGCACTGAATGTTGTGTTTGTTCTGGCTCGGACGCCAATGTTGAAAATTGAGGCGAATAGCTGGACAGCGGGCGCTGCTGTAGTCAGAGTCTTGGGTTTATATATAATCACTAGATTCCAGACCGGGAACTTACATAGTCCTGGATCGATAGATAGAGGGGGACAGAGGGAGCGAGGTTAAAGTACTTGGATAAGTCAACTATCAGTTTGCTATCTCTCAGAGCCTTCTACAGTACCTATACTATAATAGGATTAGGTAGGGTTTAGGTAGTCGCTCGTCGCTCATCTGGAAGATTCAATTGTACTGAATAAACAATTAAATCTTACATTCGAGATTTGTTTCAAGCTCTGTAATATTTGTTGTTTGGGTAATAAAATGATACATGTTGCTTCTGTGTTACAACGTCTTTGCGAAAGAAGCATTCGTTTCTGACAATAAACATTGGCTCGCTAGCAGTGATACAGTAGTTAGATTCCCGTAGGTACCCTGCAGCGTTGCCCACAAGCAAAACATTATTTTGACTGCTTAACAGTTAACTAAACCAATCAAAGCAAAACAACAGTTTTTAGAATATTTGGAGTCAAAATAATAATCTTTATTTAATTGGCTATTTGGCAGTTATCTCTAGATAATTTTACCTATTTTTAGGATTTTTTTTGGTGTTATTTTTAGTATTTTTAGTTAACAAAAGCTATAAAAAAGTTGGCTTAAGTATGTACCTATTAGCTACTTTTCTACTAATTAGTAGACTTAAGTTATTAAGCCTACTTTAACTTACTAATATTATTTTATACCTACTTAGTGCTAACTTAATTGCTAACCTAACTAAATTAACAGCTTTTTTTTTAGCTAGATATTTTATAACCTTTAACTTTTTAATTATTAATAATATTATACGTTTTATAAAAAGCATTAAAATATCAATAGTTTTATATTTAGCGTAATTAAGGCTATCTAATAATACTATTTTTATTATAGCGCTAACTTTTTTTTAATAATACTAACTAGTATATGTTTAATTTTTCTAACAAATTTCCTTTTTTTGCTACTTTTTACTTTTCTCTGCCTATAATATCACATATACTATAATTAAAACTATAAAAACATAATTTCTAGATTTAATATATTTTTACTTTAATAACTATTTATTTTTTATATAGATTTAATTAATAAGCTATGTTTTATTAATAGGCAATTTCTGCAGCTTTAAACTTGTACTTATATTTACTTATATTTACTTATACTTATTTTTAACTTATTAGTATACTTTAACTTTTTTATATTAATAATACTACGCGTTTTATAATTTATATTAAAAAAACAACATTTTTAAAATTAGCAGATCTTTTTATATATGCAGCTATCTTTTTTCTTTTTTTTTTTTTAAGGTTTTTTTTTTTACGCTAATTTTAATAGGAATAGCAAATTATTAAAAAGTTATTAAAAAATTAAAAACTAACTACTTTTAATAAGCTTATTTACCATTTCTAATAAGCCTACTTATTACTTTTAATAAACTTACTTACTACTTTTAATAAGCCTACCTATTATTTTTAATAAGCCTACTAATACGTACTAATAAGGGGTATCTTTATTAATACTATTAATCCTTATTAGTAGATTAGATAAAGTAGAAACTTTAGGTTTCTACTTTAGAGGCAAGCCTTGCAAGCTACCTCTATTTAATTTATATCTTCTTTTACAGACTTAATTACTACTAAAATATTAGTATTATAACTATACCCTTAGTATACCGTACTAAATAGTAGCTAGCGTCTAAAAGATTAATTCTTAAACTCTTTATTTGCCGGCAGATTATGTGCATGGAATGATTTTTTAACTTTTAATTGCATAAAACTTTAGCATCTTAGTTAGATTAGTTTTTTAATACCTAACTATATCTTCTGCATATATTAACGGAGTGGTTTTTTAACCTCTGTTAAAACATATATATTTAGCTATTTTATAAGCTATACTAATTAAATTGGCTTGCAGTATTTAATTGTTATTAATTATTAATTTAACTAAAGCTACTTACTTAACTTATTAATTCTAGTTAATAGATTGTCTTACTAAGCTTTAAGCTACTAATTTACCATATATTAAGCTAATACAATTTTTATAAGCCTATAATACTAGCTAAAATTACTATAGATAAGCTTAATTTTTATAAGTTTTTTTTATATATACTAGCAAGTTTAAACCCCGTTTTTTTTATTTTGTTAGTAGTTATACTATCTAAAATACTATTATACCTATTAAAAAACAAAAATATAGTTACTTTAAATACATTATATATAATATTACGTCCTTTTTAGCATATTTTTTTTGTTTTTTATATTATAAGTCGTTTTATATAGCTAATACTAAGTAAAGCTTAAATTTTTTAAATTTTATAAAGTATATAGAAAATATAAGTTATAAAACAGCTAATAATAGTTAGTATATAACTAGTATATAATTAGAGTTTTTATACTACCAATTAAAAATTGCTAAATTATAAGTACTTACTTATAGCAAATTTATAGCTTTTATATACTTTATATATAATATTTACTTAATTAGTTATAATTAAGTCTTAAGATATATTATACCTATATTTATTTAATTAGTATAAGTAGTAATATTTAATATAAACTTTAACTTAATAATTAAAAAGTTTGGAAAGCTATATAAGGTATAAAATTTAACCCTAGAACTTATTAAAGCTAGCTTTTTGCTACTTCTACCTGCTATATTACCTTTTAAACCTTTAGCATTATTATTTAAAGTGTTAAAGATAGCTTAAATACTTAGTAAGTCGCTAGCGAAACCGTCGACTACTAAATTTACGATTTTTTTACTGCTTAAGCTTAAGCTAAAGCTAAAAAAAGAAATTCCTTATTAGTAAGTATAACATTTAAACTATAAATTTAAAACAATAAGCGCTTAGCTAAAGTTTTTTTGCTAGCTAAAAAAGTTTTTATAAAAGCTTTAAAATAAAAATAAAGCTTTAAATATAATAAAACTATCTAAGTTTAGCAATAATAACACTAGCTAAAACTACGTTAACAAAAGATTTAAAAATTAAAGCTTATATAATTTAGAAGTTTAAGCTTTCTTTATAGCTTTAACTAATTATATAGCTAAAATAGCTAATAAAATATCTAAATTAACTAAAGCTATTTAAAAATAAAGCATTTTATATTTATACTAATTAATTAGCTTATAATAATTTAGTTAGTATAATAATCTTTTTTATAAAAAATAAAGATTTTTTTTTTAGTATAAGAAATAGCAAACGTTTTTTTTACTTTTTTAGCAAAACTAACTTAAAAAATAAAAGTTTTTATTACTATATTTTCTATTAAATTTAAAGCTATAGTTTAATAAATTTAAAAGTTAAAAGTTAAAGGCAATTTAGTTATACTTATTTCTAAGTTTAAATAACCTATTTACTTTTAAATTTTATTAAAATACTAATATACTTTTTAAACTAGCTTTAAATTAAATAGGCTTTATAGCTAAGTTAGCACTTAAATATATTTAACCTATATTTAAAGCACCATTAGTACTTATATTTAAATTTAGCTAATATATATTACAAGCTAGTAATTATTATTTAAATTAGCTTTAAACGCTAAATCTATTTATATAATATATATAAGTACTACTGCTATAAGCTATATAGTAGCTAATACTTTAAGCTTTAACTTATAGTTCAGTATATAAGGTACTACTTTTATAAGCGTTATAATTTTAGGTACTATAGCTAGAATAAGTACTAAAAGTATACTTTAAAAATATAGCCCTAATAGTAAAATATTTACTTAAACTAAAACAACTTTATTATAATAGCTTGTTATAATATCTAATATTATACCAATTTAATAAAGCTTATAAAGCATAAAGTTATTTTTATTATTACTACTTTAGCATTTACTAATATTAATAAGTTGCTATATTAAGTAGTAACTTTAACAATAAAAACAATAAAAGCAATAGTAATAATCTGTTAATATATATACTTTAGAATTTTAAAGCATTATTATTTAGGCTTCTGCTAAAGCTGCTACTTAAACCTCTAAAAAGACTGCTTAAATAGCTAAAAGAACTACTAAAGCTTCTAAAACCGTTAAATCTATATTAGCAGTATTAATACTAGTTAAAAAATATACTACTACTACTGCTACCTCTAAAAAAAAAATAAGCATTTAGTAGTACGCTAATAAGATTTAATGCTTTATTAAATAGATTAAGACGTTTTAAATAGTTTAATATTAGTATATTTAACCTTAATTAAAAAGATAGAGATAATATAAGCATAGTTACTAAAAGTAATAAGCTAATATTTACTAATATATTCTATTTTATTAAGCATATTAAGTCTTTTTTAGAAGATATAGCTACTGCAGCAGTAAATTAATAGTAAGTACTTTTTTTGTTTTAAATATTATTAGCTAAACTAGCAATTAAATAGTAAAATAATAAACTTATAATAAATACTTATTAAACGCTTTAAAAAGGAGATTTAAATAACATTTTAAAAAAACTAATTAATTGTTTTATTATATAAGCTTTTATAGCAACAAACAAGTTTAACAAAAAACGTTTTATGCTAGAATATATATTTAAAAATAAAGCTATAATAATTAACTTTATTTAACAAAAGTTAAAGTATATAAAAGCTATAAAAACTTTTAACAAAAAAAATAAAAATTAGTATAATATTATAATTACTATTTAGTTTTAAATAAATCTTAATATTAAGCAATATTTTTAGGCTTTAGAAACTATAAAAATATTGAAGCAGTATATAATATATATTTTTAAGATTAAACTATTTTTTATATTAGCTATTTAATAGAAATATTTTACCAATTTAAAAAAGTTGCAGCAGAAATAACAATTTTGCTTCTTTAAACATAATAAAAATAATAAATAAAAATATTTGTTAAATAAGTACAAACTTAATAAATATAAGTTAAATAAGTATAAAATAAATAAAGCTAATAAATATAAAAAAAAGAACAAATCTTTATAGAAATAAAAAGGCTATAATTGCAAAAATAGCTATAAAAAACGCTATAATAAATATAGCAAGTACTAAAAAGACTAAGATTGCGCTAACTTTATAAAGTATAAATTTAACGTCGAAAAATAATCTTAGTCTTTAACTTTTTTTGTTTTTTTAATTAACTTTTTTTTATTATTATCTAATTTAAGAAAAAGTAATAGCGCCTATATTATAGTAAATTATAGTACTATATATAAATATTATAAAAAGACTTTTAATTTATTATATAAAAAGAATTAGTATACTAAATAATACGCTAAAAATATCCTTAAATAAGTTAGAAGTATACCTTTAATATATCTTATTACTTGTATATATAAGCAATGCTAAACCCTTTTTTTAATATAAAATAAACTGTTTTATTACTTTAAATATTATATTACAAACTTTAAATAGCTTTTCTTACTATTTTTAAAGTTAGACTTAGCTTTTGTAGCAGTAAAAAATAAAAATATAGGTTATAAAAAAGATCATATTTTACTACAGCTATATAAGGTGCCTACTAGACTTTATAACCTAAAAAAGGTTATTAAAACTAAAAGTAGTAATTATTTGTATTTATAAGTTATTATTTATGCTAAACCTAGAAATAAAAATCTAATAGCGTATGCTAATACTAGCGCATTTTAAACCTTAATTTTATAAAAATATTTAACTAAGGTTAAATATATAATTAAACTTTATATTAAAAAAATCTTAAGTATTAGTAAAAAATATATTTATTATATAAAATATGCTAAATTTACCTTATTTATTTTAAGCTTTAATTAGTATAGATTTTCTATTCTATTTAAAATTAAAAAATTAGGCTAAATTATAAAAAAAAACATTCTTTTTAAAATCTTATTAAAAAGTAGCTTTTTAGACTTTAAAGAAGCAGTAATTAATTATTTTAAAAGCAAAATTACTTTTGCTAATAATAATAACTTTAAAGCCCTATTTTAAATCTTTTTTAGAATTTACCTTTGTATACAAAAAGTAACCTTACTTAAAGAAATTACAATTGTTCTAAATGCCTTAATTATAATACTAGCGTAATATAAACTTTTACTTGCTAATAAAAACTTTGCTTTTAAGCTATCTTAAGAAAATAGTATAATAGCGCTTATTTAATCTATTATATTAAGATTAATTATTATAGCTAACTTTTTAGCTAAACTTAAAACAATTTTTAAAAATATATAGCTAAGTATAATTAAAGAAAATAACTACTTAGGCAAGCAAATAAAAGGTATTTAGAAGTTTTTGCTAGCTGTAGTAATATTTGCTATAAGTATTGCCGCAGCTAATGCAACAAGAATTTTTAGTATAACTAATCTTGCTACTTAAGCAATAGTAAATAATATAAACTTAACTACTACTTTAATAGGTATTTACTTTATTAATAACTTTTAGCTTTTAACTACTTTTTATATTAATTAAGCAATTAAAATAACTTTTATAATAAAGTTAATTATTATAGATACGCTTTTTACTACAGATAATTTATTAAATATAATAGATTATGCCAAAATAATTAATACTTTAAAAAAATAAAAAGCTTTTTTTTCTTTAGCTTTTGTTTTAAATACCGTTAAATTTGCTAATATAGTAAATATACTTAAATAGTATAGCAAGTTTAAAAGCTTAACTAACGCTATTAGTAATAAGATTTACAGAAATATTAAACGTATATATAAGTACAATATATCTTTTAAAACTACTAAGTATACTATAAATATAGCGCTAAAGAAACTACTACTTAATATTGCTAAGTTTTTTTAGCTTTTAAATATTTTTAATAAGCTTAAGCTTTATATTATCGAAATTCTCTTTATACTAAGTATTAAAAAACTTATAAAAGTTAATAAAATTATAGCACCGGAAAGGTAGTCGATTTATATAAGCAGTAATATTATAGCTAAAAAGATTTTCAAACTACTTAATAAAATATTTAAAATTTAGAAAAACTAAAGTATTATTAATATACCTAAAAATAAGCAGATAAAAATTCTATTAGTTAATAACTAGCAAAAGATTAAACTAAACTTTAAGCTTTATTTTTTAAGCCTAAAAAACTAAAAAGTAGTAAATATAATTTTTAATAAATTGTATAAGCAAAAACAAATAAAGTAAGCTACTAAACTAACACTTTAAGCATATTTTACTTTTATAATATAGCTATAAAAAAAAGGCGAAATTAAATTTAAACCTATTGTAAACCTATATATGCTAAATAAGGTAGTAGTACTAGATAATTACTTTTTGCTTCTGCAGTTAAAAGTTATTTTCTTAATTAGAAAAAAGCTTTATATAATAGTTATAAATGCTACCGCATTTTTTTACTAATTTAAAGTTTATTTAAACTATTATAACAAGTTTATAATTTTTAGTCTATATAAACTCAAAAGGTTAATAGTTATACTAATAGGCTTTAAAAATTCCTTTATATATATTTAGCGCTTTATAAACAATTTGCTTTGTTTTTATAAGCACTATTATTATGCTTTTATTAACAATATTATAATTTTTTTAAATATAAAAAAGGACTACTTAGCTTACCTTTATACTATTTTTAAAATATTTTACAGAAAATATATATTACTATTTCTAAAGAAGTTTTTTATTATATATCTTTTTGTTAAACTTTTTAGCTTTTAAGTAAATGCTTTTAATATATTTACTATAAAGGAAAAACTAGCTACTTTTTATAACTTAGAATTTCTTAACTCTTTTAAGGCTTTAAAGTAGTATATAAATATAATAGGATTTTTTTGTAGCTTTTTTTTCTACTATATATAATATATCGGATTGTTCTAAAGTTATAAAACTGTACTTTTAAACAAAAGTTGCATTATAAGGCAACTTATTTTTAATAACTTTAGCAAGCGCTAAACTTACTACTATTTAATATACTTTTTTTTAACTAATAATAAAAAAGCTTTTTTTAAAGTAGTATAAGCCTTTATTACTAGTTATATCTTTTTTAATTATTATAACTTAATTAAAACTTTGTTTATATAAGTTAATAGCTTTTTTAAGCAAAGTTTTAAAGTAATAATATTTTATTTTAAGAATAAATATATTTAAAAACCTAGTGCTATTATATTTAGTATTTAAGTACTTTTTGTTATATTTTTAAGCCGTTTGTTATTTTAAGCTAAGCTTTAGTATAACTTTTCTAAATTAGAAATTGCTTGCGTTATTTAAGCTACTAAGCGTTTATAAACAATAATAAAAGCATTTTATAGCTCTATTATTGTTTTAATTAATTATTTTGCTACTAAAGGAATTTTAAACTAAATTAACTTAAATACTAAATTTATAAATTAGGCTAATAAATAACTTATTAATGCGTTAATTTATTTATTTTAGTATAAATTTTAAGTATATTATTTTTTAAGTTATTTTAATTTTATTTTTAATGCTTTTAGCTATTTTAGTAACATTATAAACTTAAAAAATATAAACAAAAAAATATAGCGTACTAATAAAAAACCTATCTTAAACGAAATTTAAGTTATAATATCTAACTTTAACGCTAAAGTAATAATAGCTATTATAAATAAAGCTATTTATAATAAAATTATAGCAAATTATAATAAGGACTTAAAGTATTAAAAAATTTTAAAAATACTTTATAATAATAATAAAAACGTTATTAATTTTTTAAAGCCTAG
This sequence comes from Nemania serpens, assembly GCA_022578855.1. Classification (NCBI taxonomy): domain Eukaryota; kingdom Fungi; phylum Ascomycota; class Sordariomycetes; order Xylariales; family Xylariaceae; genus Nemania; species Nemania serpens. The sequence continues at coordinate 115,103 of MU396769.1, forward strand.
TTATTCTTTTGCAATTATTAATTAATTACTTTATAATATAGACTGCAAAAGTAAATATAGACTTTATATCCTAAATATATAAATAGATAAATTCTTTAGTATAGCTTATAATAATAAATACTACTTTAGCAAAAAGTATATAATATAAAAATTAAAGCTTTATTTTATTGCTAAAAAAACCTAAAAAGTTTTCTAATACTTAAAGTATTATAATAGTTGCAAAATATATAACATTAGCTATAACAAACTATATAAAAATTATACCTTAATTTAGCTAAAGAATTTTAAACCTATAAAAATAATTAGTATTAATTTTATTATTAAATTACTTAAGGTATTTTTTATAAGCACTTTATAATAACTAAATAGTTATTCCTATTATAATACTTTTATACCTATTTTATATACTACTAATAAGTAAACTTTATTAATCCTTAGTTATAAGACTTATATAGCTAAAGATTAAGCATTAATTATATTATAGCAACTTTTTTTATTAAATTAAGGTATACTAAGTAGTATTATTTTAAATTATAATTATAAGTTTATATTAGCTTTTTAAAAAAGATTGTAAAACTTGCTTAAAGTATAATTACTTATAACTATAGCTTATTACTTTTAAAGTAACAGCTTATTTAAACATAAAAACTAAACTATAGAAATTGCTATTTATTATTATACTTTTATATACTTTAAGCTTAATTAAGTTAATATGCTACCTTTTTTATAATAGAACTTAAATTTAGTATATTTTAACTTAATTAAATCTTCTGCTTATAAATAGTTGTTTAAATTTTAACTACTTAGTTCTAATAATGTTATTACCTAATTAATTAAATAGTATAAAAACTTTTATTTTATATAAAAGCATTTATATAAAAACGTAAAGCTAGCTATAGATTTTATTGCAACTAAAACTAAGCAATATTATAACAAGAAGCATAAGTTAATAGAATTTAACATTAGAAATAAGGTTTACTTATATTTTTATACTAGTTACTACCTGCTAAACAAACTATTAAAGAAATACTTTTAATAAAAGGTTAGCTTATAAAAGGTTAAACGCTATATTAGATAATTAGCCTACAAATTAAACCTACTTAATACTTTTAATATATATTTTGTAATATTTATTGCATACCTATTTTTTAGCATATAAAGAAAAGACTTATTTTACCACTTTATACTACTACTTAGACCTATTAAAAACAATTAAAAAAACTTTAATAAAGCTAAAAATTCTTTTAAAATCGAGATTATCTTTAAGCATTAGCTTAACCGTTCTAAAACTAAGTTTAAATATCTAGTTAAGTAAAAAAAGTATAGCTATAAAAACAATTAGTAGTAATTAGAGTAGCAATTATATAACTTAACTAAATTAGTAAAAAAGTACTAGCAAAAACAAAAAAGTAAATAGAACTTGCCAATAAAAGCTAAAACGCCTAATAAACCTTTAATTAGTCGAAAGCAAAGCAGATTACGTAGAATACTTATAAATTAGCTTTTCTATAACTTTATTAATAACTTATTAAAGTTAACAACTTTTTATATATACTGCGGCACTTAATACGTACTAATAAGGGGTACCCTTATTAGTACTATTAATTTTTATTAGTAGATTAAATAAAGTAAAAACCTTAGGTTTTTACTTTAGAGGCAGGCCTTGCAGGCTACCTCTATTTAATCTACATTTTCTTTTACGGACTTAATTACTACTAAAATACTAGTATTATAACTGTACCCCTAGTGTACCGTACTACCTACCTACTACTTTTATCGACTTTCTTACTTTTTTAGCTATACTTAACTAAATAATACACTAGCAATAACGTTATTATATAGTTTTTAATAATACTTTTTTAAAGTATAACAAACTACTGCTTTTAAATAAATAGTTTTTCTTTATATATATATGCTAAAGCTATAGATTTAACCGGTTTTAAAGCAATTTATAAGTTAAAATATTATATCTTAGCTTTTTTAAACCTTAAACCTATAAATCGGTTTTTTAACGGCCTTTTATTTATAGCTAAGTTGTTATATTAACGCTTAAGTTAGCAAGCAATTTAACTTAGCTTTAACTTTTTTAAGTTTAAATTTATAATAATAATTATATACTTTATGCTTAGTTTATCTTTTATATAAGGTTAAGTATTTTTAACTATAGTATATACTTTGTATTAGTTATTTCTAACAATTTTAATACTTTAGCTAAAAAAAAAAAAGTTTAATTATATTATATTTATAATAAGTAAAAATATACTAAACTATTTAGCAGTAAAGCTATAAGTTTAATTAAGTACTATTTTTAAAAAAGGTATAATATTAATTTAATTTAGCTAGTATTTGCTACTTTAATTTTTAATTAACTTTAGATTATACCTACGTTATTACGTTTAATTAAATTAACTAAAAAGAAATAGCAATAGCTTATAATTAAATTTTATATTATACCTGGTATATTATTTAACTTATCTAGCTATAAAAAATTTAATAAAATTATTAGTTTTTTAAACCTTAATTTAGCACTAGATCTTTTTACGTACTATAATACTATTACTTGTTAAATTAAAGCTATATTTAAATTGGCTTACAAAATTATTATAAATAAAATAGCTAACGCAAAATCTAAAATCTATATCTTTTTTAACCTTTAAAAGTTACTTTCTAAAAAAGGCATTATTAGCGTTATTATTTACTATATTAACCAATATTAAAAGCTTTACACTAGGCTTTTAGGCCTTAAATATATAGCTAGCCTTTATATAGCTAAAAATATCAAATTTTACGTTAACAAAGTTATAAAAAATTACAACTTCTAATTTTAGCTAGGCTTTTTTACCTTAAATAATATATACTTTAACGATAAAGCTTTTATACTTCTTTTTTAAAATCTTTTAGCTAAATTTAATAATTTTAATAACCTTTTTTTTAATAATAAAATCAAAAATCTTGTTAAATAATGCAAAATACGCTATTAAAGCCATATTATTAATATAATTATACAATTAATTATATTTAACAAGCCTAATAGCAAATCTAGTAAAATTATTACCTTAAGTGCTATTAAAAAAGGCTACCTTGTTAATATATAAATTAAGGCTACTTTTTAATGCCGTAATACCTTTTATAACAAAGTTAATTAAAGTATTACTTATAAAAAAGTTACCGCTTATAATATCGACTAATTTATTAATAATAACGATAACTTAATCGCTAATAACTTAAAAATACTTAAGTTTGCTACTATTTTTACAAACAAAAGAAATAGCTTTTAAGGCATTATAATTAAAGTTAGAAATAATACCTATTAAAACTTGTTTTTAGCTGCAATTTATAGTTTTATTACCTTTAAAAAGCTATTTACTAAACTATATGCTATATTATATATTAACTTTAACTTTAAGCAATATATCTTTATTAATTATAGCTTTATTATAAAAAATTAGAAAACTTATTATAAAGTTAACAAAATATTAGACTTTTTTATATAGATAATATTATATTATAAAAGCAATAACTCTAATTTATCTACTATTATAAAGTCTTTTAAAAAAGTTAAAATATATTTATGTACCTATTTAGCCTAATTTTTTTTAATTAAAAAAAACGACAAAAAAAACAATAATTTAAAGCCTAAAGTTTTGCTACCGCCGACTTAACAGTCGCTTTTTATACAGCCTTGCACTCTTAGCTAACGCTTTTCTTGCCGGCGACTTATCCTTAGCTAATAAGGCTTTAAAGCTATATTAATTTTCTGTACCTGCAGGCAATAGCGCCTTATTACCAATAAAAAAGCTAATATATATGTCTTTAGTATTAATAATATTAACAAAATATGCACTAGCTTTAAATAAGCCTATAAAAAGCTATAGAAATACCGGTTGCTTTTTAAAAAAAATGCTTAGCTATTAAGTAGCTATTACTTTTTATTTTAGCAAGCAATTAAAAAGCCTTTAAAATAAAAACCTTATAAAGGCTAATTAGGTTTAACAACTATTAATAGCATATTAAAAAAAGTACTACGTTAATAGAACTGCTTTTAAAATTACTGTTGCTACTGCGCTTATTACTACGCCTGCTATTAAATAGCTTATAAATACAACTTATAACGGCTTTAATTTAAATAATAACTTTAAGCTTTAATAAAATAAATTAAAGCGCTATCTAGCTATAAATAAGACTAGCTTTTTAAAAAAAAACTCTAGCTTTTTTATTTAGTAGTAAAAGCATAAAAAACAGTTTCTTATATTTAGCTAGTTTACTACCGATATCTTTTTTATACTAGTAATATTAGCTAAGTATAAGCAAGTATTTAGCAAGTATAAATTAATAATAACTTTATAGCAACTATGCCTTTAAATAGGCATACTAAAGGCTATTTAGTACCTTTAGCACTAGTTATACCGCAATTTAAACGCTTTATAGGCGGTAATAGCAGCATTAAAAAGCTTTAGCCTTAATTTATTACCTATATAATTTATCTATCAAATATTTAAAATAAATCAAACAAAATATTTAGCTAAATCAATTAAACAAGCAATTTTAGGTGCTAAATCAGTCAAAATCAAATAAGTGCTGTTATTTGTTTTGTTTTGCTTGTGGGCAACGCTGGTACCCTGGTCCGCTAGGTACTCCTGAGGCGCGACAGTGCTAGCCTCCTTATCCTGGAACACTCAATCATCTGAGTCATTGACGACTATGTACACGGATTACTCTGTCGATACAGAGATTGACGCCTTCTTCGAGAAAACATCGGCAACTCGTGCTGCAAGCGACATGTGGTTGCTGTCGACATCCGAGGCGCTATTCCGTCTATACTGGATCCGGGCTGGAATACGTCGCACAGTTCCTCGAATCCCTCGCACTTAAGACGGAGATCCCTTCACAAGTGACGAGGTCCACAGATCTTTTGCACCCAAGGCATTTTTTGAGGGCAAGATAGGAGACGGGTGGAAGGGGGCGCGCTCTACGTCCACCTGGCGAGCCGTGCGCGCGGAGTAAAACACCTGGAGTTCATCTTGGCAGATGGCTTCGCGGCAAACTCGCCTGGCAATTTTACTTGACGCAAAAACATCATTAGCGACGTCGCGCAGCACGTTCGCACCGTCAACAATTTTTGAGATTTCACGTTGAGACTATTCGCAGCTTCATGGTTCCGTCCTGGAAGGCCCCTCGGTCGGTCAGTCCAGAGAGTACTGCAATAGTTTTGGACAGGCCTATGTTAGGGACCTAAGAGCCCTGTACGCCGCGCCACCTCACCAGCTCGACGGACGACTTCATGTCTCTACCAATAGTCCATTGAGATTTCAGCTCCTGCAACCTTATATCAGTAAGTAGATGAAGTGACTTGTCGTCCTGTGGGTGTCATCAATTGGGCGGAAGCGGAAGCATGTTCATTTGGGATGAATATACATTCCCTCCAACCTCTCACTGGCAAAGCCTCATCTCCGCGCGGGGTGGACACGATATGAAAACTACAATTCTCTACAGCATGTTCTCTGCGCAAGGCTGAGTAGGAAATTGGTATGTTGTCCGATCATCAGCTCCGGACGATCAAACTGACCAGGGTGTTAGGTGGGTGTATTGCTGTCGTGTGGTTTTAGCCGTCTTGCTCACGAACCAGAATCAACACCCATTAGCGACGACGAATACGGACGACATAACATGATTTCATTAGACGGGGTCCTCTTCAATCCGCAGACAAACTTTGATGGCCTAGAGTAGCCCCAAACTGCTCCGGTGTAGTAACGAGACGTGGAACATTAATTGAAGGCTCTGCGCCATCACGCGACGTCTTCGGACTTTGGCACAACGAACTGTGAGGATTCGCGTTGAATGTGGAGCTTGGCACATAGCTCGGCGGTTTGCGGTCCATAATGTTCACGAGTCAAGACGCGGTACTAGGATCAGTGAATATGACTACAGATGAATTTACCCGAAAGCGGCCGGAAGTCGACCTCGAAATCGACCTTCCTGTTCATTAACCTTCTTTGTAGACAAGTCTGCCACTTGCCGCACACTCTTGAATTGCTAGAGACGCTCCCTAGAGGTAAGCAGCACACTCAGCGAGCACGCCACGGACTAATTTCCTAGTATTGATCAGAGGGTTTGTGGTATATGATCAGAGAACAAATCAGCACTTATCAGCGGTTGGATGATGGAAATCCCGACGTTCTCGCTACACCACATGCCAACTCCTATAAAACGGCGGTCTCTAACTTAGCAAATGACATTTCATACAATACATATATCATGAGAGGACACTATGAAGAGGGGTCATCATATCGAAAGCGACGAGGGGGGCAATGCCCCAATGTATTCGAGACCTTTTACCTGCAAGTGTCGGAGCCGCATACCTTAAGGTATACCTATGGTAAGCAACATCTCTGGGGAGCCACGAAGCTGACGATATTTGATTAGGATATAAGGCTGAAAGCATCCGCAGCCCGAGTCCAACTCCGCGGGCTTCCGCTCGTTTAGCCTTCCACGTTAGAGCTTCCTACCTAGCGGAAAGGCGACGTCCTCCTTGGCTCCGCACCGCGTTCGCGGTCCTAAAAAATATAATTTTAAAGTTAGCCGGTTTGAGACGTATTTCGTCAACAATATGAAATAGTAATACATTTGAAAGGAGAGGATTTGGCGATGAGGAGCAACAATAAAATCTACTGCGACATCGTTGTGATGATTGAGCTTTGTATTCTAGTCTTTCCCCTATACGGAATCGCGCACGTCTAAGTTCGGTACTTCTTACTTCCTTTTTAGTCAGGACTGCAAGTGAAATTTGTCGAAGCGCGCCCTTAATATATACAACTTGCCTGCCGGGCAAGCCTGCTAAGAAGCTCGCGTTTTTTTTCGGCGCCCATGACGTAGGATTCCGCAAAAGTCCCCGAAGGCCTGCGGGTCTCTAAGTAGACCCTACTAAACTAGGTACCTATTTCTATTTAAGCAACCGCCTACAAAGTATATGGGCGCCCCTTTGTCCATAAATATCCGAGGCACTAGGACATAACATTCATCCGAGCAACTTAGGATATAATATTCTTCATAGTATTTAGAACAATTTATAGCAGCACGTGGATTAGAACATTAATAAGCCAGTATTTAAACGCCTATAGGCTACCAAGAGTTAAAAAACTACATCTAAAATCATTGTCGCCGGCCTATAGGTACAACTGGCTTCGTACTTCCGTAGACCTTCATGGGCTCTTCCGATCATTGCCACCCGTTACCATTCTCAATAGCATCTATCGAGATCGCAATGTTGGAAACATTGGGCCCCGTCATCGTAACCGGCGGCTGTGGCTTCATTGGTTATCATGTCGTCACAGGCATTTTGCAGTCAGAGCCCAACTGCCAGGTCCATGTGATTGACATCGACATCAGTCGAAACCAGGTCCCCAACGTCGTGTACCACGAATGCAACATTACATCTCTGTCCTCAGTTGAGCGTGTATTTCAAGAAGCTCGACCAAAGACGATTTTCCACGTGGCTTGTCCAGATTCTATGATCATCCAGCCATCGATCTTCCAGAACGTGAATGTCAATGGCGCCCATAACATGCTCGTGGCGGCTAGAAAGACGGGATCATCTCGGGCATTCGTCAACACTTCAACATCATCTGTGATCCATGACAATCACACTGATCTAATCGACGCCGATGAGACCCTACCAGTCCTCCAGTACCCGGCACAAAGGCGTGTTTATACCCTGACGAAGGCTGTCGCTGAGGCCGAGATACTGGCTGCTAACCGCGAAAACGGGGACTCGTCGTTGCTAACCGTCTCCATCCGCCCGGCCTCTGCTTTTGGGGCACGCGATACAGTCACTATGGGCAAGATCGTCGCAAGTGCCCGGGCGGGGAGATCGAGGTTTCAGATCGGGCCTGGCAACAACGTTTACGACTTCGTCTACATCTCAAATCTCGTGGATGCCCACATCCTCGCCGCACGCGCCCTTCTCGACGCCTACGGCAAATCACCGCCGCCCAGCGAGTCACGGATCGACGGGGAGTGCTTCAACGTGACGAACGACGAGCCAATGCTGTTCTGGGATTTCCAGCGGGCCATTTCCGCATCAGTCGGGCTTCCCGTACGGCCGGACGAGATCCGGGTTGTCCCTTTCTGGATCGCCTACTTGACGGCTGCCATTGACGAATGGACCACGTGGCTTCGTTCATGGGGCAAGGAACAGCCAATTGTTACGAGGGAGGCTGTGCGCTTGACCACGATCACACGAACGCTTAATTGTGAGAAGGCCAAGCGGGTTCTTAACTACAAGCCCAGAGTCTCGATGCAGGAGGGCCTCACCATGGCTGGAAAGTGGTTTTCGGAGGAAGCCGAGAGAGAAGCGGATGCCAAAAAGACCGTGTAGACGACCGTCGGAGACGCATGCGGCAACAGGAGTTGTAACATATTCTCTTTTCTTTTAGTTACAATCTTTTGAATGATATATATCATCATCTCGCCAATTCACAATATGAGGAGTGCTCTGCTCCATGCTTAGATATTGTGTAATCTATACACTAATATCCTACCGTGGGGACATTCTTTCTACGATCAGGGTCCCAAGTCCGCTGTGCATCATAGAGGTAAGCCGCATACTCATTTCCGGCTAGGCTATGTACACTAGGTAGGCCAGGAACCGGCTATACGTATACTGAGAGACACCTAATGTAGTTAGCCTATATGCAAGTCGGACTTGGCATTGTTTCCCCAGCCATTCTACGAAGTATCGACTAGGTATAAGTTCGTTTGCAGTCATAGGTAGCTGCGTAATGGAGCGTTTCCTTGCTCTGCGAGTCATGCCTTGGACGTCTATTTACGACATCGTGTCAGAACTAACGTTGGTACCGGGTGAGTCACATAGTATCAGATTCAATTCCTTTCGACGCTATATACCTAGTAGTTATTCACCATGTGGCTGATTCGAAGAGTACTTATTAATGCTTTGCAACAACTCTTTGGGTTGACACACTCCGAGTTTGGTTATAAATAGACAATTGGGCTATTCAGGAGTCAAATAGCCATTTCCCTAGGCTCTACTAAGAATTATAACCTATATACCTAGTCTATTAAGCCTTCTACTGTCTTGGTCTACACCAGTAGCACTTTGTTTGGTGGATACGTGAAGGGTAAAAAGTAAAGATCTTGCCAAGCCTGGTAGAATCACCGTAGTGGGAAGGACTAGGTTAGCTTCTAAATGTCTGTAAAAGGAGCCCTCTGGCCGTCAATTATGCACTATAGAACTAGAAGCAGGCTTATGTGATGTATCATCTAAGGCACATCGTCACCAACTCCTCCGTCAGAGCTATAGACCTATATCCACCGATCTTCTTGTACCCTCTCCATGAAAATTATTTTTCTAGCTTTAGTAGTTAATAATGCATGATGATTATGCGTAGTATCGACTGCATGGGATATGATCTAGTTAGGATGACTCTGAAGAGAACAAGCGAAGTCGCCACGAGCGTTTGAGTTTTCCTGGCGCAACAAGTAGGGATCGTTGTTGTCATCCTAAACTCCTCGCTGCCAAACAGAAGAAACTTTATTCAAAGGCGGCAGTCGTGCTCGAATTCAAATGATACTTTGGCCTTTGACATCGATGGGACGGCGCTAAATGGCGCGACTTCTTGCGCCTCCCAGAATCGTTGGCTGAAAGTCCCCGAACGATCCCGTTGCGCGCAAGCATACTTCCATTGACTGAAAAGTTGCGCCCTACCATGAAGGCTCTCATGGCCGCGTTTTCTTGCGCCATGCTCGGCGACTCGCATGATAGATCCGTTTGATACTCGCGACCGTTTACCGGAACTAGGCATGTATAGCGGCTTGGGTCTCTATCATAATATTCGTACGAATGGTCTTTCCACCCACAGCGACAGCAAAGGGCTGATGCAAGGTGAGTTAGCCTCATCTGATGAAGAGTGTACAACCCCTTTCACGCTGACAAGTACATTGCGGATTCCATTGTGGCTGATCAAGCGACTCTGGCGCTGAAGACGTAATAATGCCTAGAGGCATCTATTGTAACCTGGAACACATTAAGAAACTTCCAAGGGCCTACCAACATTCGAGGTATCCCACATAGTAGCTGAGAGGTTCGCGCTGGTCAACGACAACAAGTTGATCATCTTCAAACGGTTGCTAGTATTAGTGATTTAGCAATATATTGGTGCACGCACTTCTAATTACTGTCCTCGCTCATGAGCAATGAGAGCATCGTTCCGACATCTCGAGTTGTTCTCCCCGACAAGAACGGCGTACCCGGTCACAGCTTCAGTCAAAAGTGGCCTCGCTTCCAATGGCCTTTCTTTATCAAGCGACCCTAATTCAACCATCGTGCTCAATGTCGAAATATGGTTCGATCCAAGGAGATTCTTTCTTCCTTCCAACACGAATTTAAAATTCCCTTCTGCCTTTTCTTGTCTCACATAGAGAAGACGAACCTCGGACCCCGCCCCCGTCGAGCGAGAGGAGGCGAGGATTGTGTTCTGGCATTGTAACTAGCTGCAGCCTAGTTGTGGTCCGAGATCACTATTGAGAGCCAGGGGTTATAAGAAGACGTCGAAGGGAGCGATTCCTCGTTGCCTATCTCCCCCCATGAGATAAATGATTACAATTCAATGGCGCTTGTCTTGTAACCTAAGCCCATATTGACCAGATCTGCTACTACGTTCGTACCGCCGCAACCGTGAAAGTTTATCCTAACAGCTAGAAGTTTGGACCTAGTATGGTATAATAATTGTTTCGAATCTTCCAGTAGGAAGCTATGAAGTGACCTATAACGGCGAAAAAGGTGAACTAGAAAGTCTGCGAGCTGCTTCATAAAAAGTGTCGTGATTATGCCGTCCATCATGAATCATGTATTTCAGGGCTGCCTTAACTCACAAGTCCCCAAAAGATTATACTCTACCTTCTGTAGAAAGGCGGCACAGCCGTTCTTTCCTATCCACGGACTATTATAAGTCCCATAAGAAATGATAAGTGAAATAAGCATGGAATAGTAGTAAAACCGAATTTGTCCGCCCCTTTGCGATACTCCTCGGGTCTCACCTGGCCCGAGGCCGAGGACTCCCTGAATTTTCCCGTCGTCGTTTGAGCACAGGCTCTCCAACAACGTCCGCGTGGGTTCTGCGGATGTGGGCGGTAAGGTTATCCCGTCGCGAAAATGTCTCTCGACAGTAGCGGCACGGAATCTTCTGCTTCTTGTGTACCTTCATATGCTTCCGCAAGTAGGCCAAAAGGTTCTTACCGGTGGGCTTGAAATCGCAACCGGCGTAATCGCATTGCAGCTCCGGTGTCGATGACATGGAGCTCGGGGAGAAGTCGAAGTTGGAAGATGATAGGAAGGATAAAGATGGCGAGGGGTGGGTGTGGGTATTGCCGGGCGAGATCAATGACCCGTTCGGAACGGACGGAGCATCCTCGCTTCCTTGTGGCGTGATGATCTTCGGGGTTGAATTAAACATTCCCTGGCTATCTATCCCCGATAAAGGATCCAATGTCTCACCTTCATCAAGGAGGACGTTGAATCCCCAAACTGGGGCCGGCATGCTTGATGTGGATTGATGAGTTACCACTGTCAAGGAGGGTATTTGGCTACGACGGTTCTCCTGCCTCGCAGCCAGGGTTGGCGGTGTGGCGACGGGATTATTATTTGAAAACTGCAAACTTCCCAGGACCGGGGGATTATTCGTGTGGGCTGCGGATGCTGGGGTAATATCGCTTGGATAGATGTAGTGACCCAATGACCCCGCGGATAGCTCCGAGGGCGATGTTTGGTAGGCTGGAGTTTCAGGGACCATACCGTCCGGCAACGAGAACATCTGGCCGAGCTCTGAAGGTGGCGCGTTGCCCGGGAGCTCCCAGAAGGAGGAGATATCCTCGGGTTGGTAAAACCGAAAGTCAAACCCGGTGGACGGTGTGGGAAACTTTGACTGCAAGTCTTGATTGCTACCGACGGAGCCATTCGGCGATATGGTGTTCAGGCAGTTCGCGCATAGTGAGCCGCTCAGTGCCTGCTGCGCTCTCGATTGATAGCCGGCGATGTTCTGGAGGATCTTCAAGGAATTCTTGATGAGCTTACGCGCCAGATTGACCCGATCCCAGGAACACTTCTTCTTGGAGACAACCTTGAAGGAATCGACTTTGTTGCACGTCGGACACCAGAACTTGCCCTCCGGGAAGAAGTCGCACTTTTTCAAGTGGCGGAGCATGTCCCTAGGATCTTTGAAATGCTGTTGCGGACACGACGCCATGAGACATCGATATTCAGAGGCGTGGGTCACATTGTCGAGCAGGTAAAATTCGAGCGCTCTGGCCCAGAAACGGCTTTGGTAGCACTCATCGAGTACTGTACGGCGGAATCTAGAAATTATGAGCGGCGAGCAAAGGACCAGTGATACATATAAAGAACGCCTTACAAGCATATTTCTTCTGGTATGAACCCCATTGTGGCACAGGTTTGAAAAGGAGGTGGCGAGATGGGATCTGATAGACATCCTGAGTGCACAGCCGAGGCTGTTGGACTATGGAATTGATTACTAGATTCGAGAGCCGTTTCGAAATCTTTGCAACCACCACGATTCGGCCAATAACCGGCGTTACCACTTGGGTTGGAACTCATGATGATCGCAAAATGAAAATGATGGCAAATACGGGCGCCCAGTTTGAAACAATGATGGTGTCAAATAAGGACACTGCCATAGAACTAAAACGTGCCTTGGTGTTTCTCCGGAATCAAATGTAATCAAGGGGTGAGAACGCCCCTTTTGATTGAAGCCTGAAGGGACCGAGAGATTCGCAAGCGCAGCATTGCGGCTCCGGTCTGCATATTGAACGACGCATTGTCTCGTCATAACCCTCTCTGCATCTGCAATCAGATTTCTACCCTGTCGCCCTTTCATTTCTCTCGTCGTTCGTGGCGCTCATCCCCTTCTCGACTTTACATCGGAGCCGAGCGACTGCTAAGACGACGAGGCTCAAGGGACTGCGGGAGATCGCTGAGGTGGGCTGAGTAGGGCACTCGTCTCCGACAATTCCGAAAGGCTTAGTACTCAAAACACCCAATCAGCAAGCATGGAGGTGCGCGGGGTTGATTCCAAAGTGTAAAAAAGGCAGCGAAAGGGCGATGCTTGGAACCAAGGGCCCTGGTTGCCTTCCTGGCGCACCATGCCCTCTCGGTATACGATGGCAAGGGCTTCGACGTCCTAAAGGGAATTCGGAACAGTACGGATCGGGTCTAGCTGCCTATTCGAACCTAGGTTCTGGCAAATCGTGCAGGCTAAGTTCGTGTCGTGGTCGCGATCGAGACAAGGCATGGTAGGCAACAAAAGGGCTTCAGTTTACTGAGAAGTTCAAAGAGTGTACTCAGGGTAGCCGTGACGAAGGCCAGAATGTGCCAGGGACAAGATCAAGTCGAGCGGGGGAGGAGAGGGACTTGTGAGCTAAGGCTGGAGGGACGTCATGACTTGGGACAGAAAGAGGGACGGGTGGCTAAGGGCACACGACGATAGAGAAAAGAATAACAGAACGCGTGAGGGGAGATTCCCATATATTAATACCTCAGAGCGGTACCCGTTTTCTATCCAGAGATCTCCAGGTGCCCGAAATAACAACAATGCGATTGGGGGTCGAAACCTCAAAATAGATACAAGCCTGTAAAAGCTTCGGAATTCTGGCTGTGCAGACTAGAATAGAATCCTCTGGGGATCTCTGCTGCTGGTATAGCCAATCAACTCCAATCAGGAGACAGGCGACGTTCGCTAATGAAATGGCGGCCAAGCATAGGCGTGGCAGAACTGCCCAATTCGTCCACGAAGTGCCACTATCCAGCCCCGGGGCTATCAGAGGCAATTCCAGCTGACACCCGACAAGCTGCCACAGAGGTTCTGGCTGACAAGAGATACCTAGGCTCAGGAGAATTCTGACTGTGCCCAAGGCGACACTTCGATTTGGGGGTCGAGGCTGCCTCTAATTCTGCTGATTCGACCCGAGACTGTTGATAGAGGGATCCGGATTTCAGGCAGCTTCCAAGGAATATTGTGCGACTATCTCCCCCGATCGCTACCTAGATAGGCTTGGACTTTGAGATGTACAGCTCCCCAATTCATGCGTGTGTGCTAGGAGGGGGCGAACAATCAGACGCATCATCATCCCAATCGATGTGGCGGCTGTAGCGGCATGCACCTCGATGAGAGCGTCACATTCAAAGCTACCTGGGCAGTCGGGTTATGCATCCTTACCCAGAGGAGCGGGTATGTCACCTACCCTAGTATCATACTCGGAAAGGCGGTTTCCGAGTGGTCATAAGGACGCGAACCGGTGCTGATTTGGTGTAATTATAGCGAGACTGCTGATCACTGGGAAATACCGGTCATGAAGATGAGATGGAGAGGATAGGTAGAAACCGGGCAAGGAGATATAGGGGGCGTTTTGTGGTTTGACAGAAGCGAGGCAGCTGGTGCCAGGTGAGGAGTATCAGATTGGTCAGTAATATACTTTGTAGTAGGGAACTACACGTGAACCAAGTCATAGAATATCCGGACAAAAACCCTCCCCATTTAGTATTTTTAATCTGCCTCTATCTACAGTCAGATGATTTGGTTTTGGTTTTGTATCTTGATGTAGGTTGTTTAAGTACTGAGAACTACATATATGTACCTATGTATATACAAATGTAGCACGGTTCTGCTTACTTAGGTACCTAAGTACTTACTGTGTTCCAACCAATCATGAGTGTCATTACCAATAAAGTTACGGGCTGCTGTCCCCGCAAGAACATACTGGGGAGTCTATGCCTATCCTGGCCTAGTTCATATCTTCTTTGTACCAGTCGGCAGTACAAAGTACCAAAGCTGCTATCGGCGCGAATCTTCGTCCTACCTTAACCCCCTCGGACTGCCTAATACTTTCTCAATCCACGGCGCCCTGTCCATTCGCATACTTTTCGCATTATCAAGTCTAACCTGTGCTGTATAATCACCATGGCCGACATTTCGAGCATCGAGGAAGATATCAAGCAGTTCCGGGAACAGGTAACGTGCCCCGAGCACCCAACCCGACTGAATGAGAGAGAGAAGCTGACCTCTATCCCCCGTCCTATAGCTCGACGTCGTGGAAGCTGGCCTCAGAGATGATCCAAGTAACGCAGAACTCCTCGCTCTCAGGTCTGAATTAGATGACGCGCTCTCGCTGCTGAACGAAACGCTTGCTGAACTAAAGCCGACAAAGGCACCGTCGAGGCCAGACGCCCGAGCCCGAGCCCAGGCCCAAGCACCAGCCCAAGCACGAGCCCAAGCGCCGGCGCCGTCGCCACCCGTCGTGCAGGAGAAGTGGTCGCGAGAGAACCATCCCGCATTCAAGAAGCCCCCGCCCCCCGAAGAGAAGGACGTCGACGCCGTCCTCGTCAACTACAAGGTCAACGACAACGTCATGGCGAAGTGGCTCTCCGGAGATAAGGGCTTCTACCCCGCCCGCATCACCTCCATCACCGGCTCCTCTACCGCCCCCATCTACGTCGTCAAGTTCAAGAGCTACGACACCACCGAGCAGCTGCGCGCAAAGGACATCCGCCCCGTCGCCCAGAAGAGGAAGGCCGACGGCACCCCCGTAGGCACCCCCGCCGCATCCGCCGTCGGCGCTCAGCCGGCTCCTACGCAGCCGCCGCCCGTGTCCACCTCCACGAACCCGGGCGTGATATCGGCTGCGGCCAGCATCAATCCCGAGCTAGCCCAGAAGAGCAGGGAGGAGGCTCTCGGGAACGCCGCCGATGCGAAGCCGAAGCCGAAGAAGATCAAGGCGAAGAAGGAGCTCGAGGCTGGCAAGAGCAAATGGCAGGAGTTCAACAACAAGTCCAAATTCGCCAAGACGAACAAGTCGAAGAAAGACAGCATGTTTCGCACTCCGGAGGGTGTTCATGGGAGAGGTTAGTCCCCATCCCTACTTCACCCCGTTTTCTGTTGCATCTGTCTAGTATATGATCGCTGACCTGGTCACAGTTGGGTTCACGGGCTCGGGGCAAGCCATGCGAAAAGATCCCTCGAGGACCCGCCACATCTACCAAGCCAATGAGGAATTGGACTAATGTCAGTCACAGACTATCTCCAGCGGAACCCTGACTCGGCTGCATGGGGAAATGGCGATGGGGCGCGTGCATGTGTGTCGGCATTGGGGACTGGTTTATAGGCTTTGTTTCCTCTCTCCCTTGGCTACATAGTCTGCATGCTAACGTGTACTACGAGTGGGACGCTGTGTCGTGCTGCGGCGTTGCGCCGCTGAGCGACCGATCTACGATCCAGCTTTATGAATAAGAGCGAAGTCATTTTCCACCACCCTTCCACCGTCTCTGTCCGTGTAGCTGATAGGCTAAGCGCTCGTCGTATGTAGGGTACAAATTGTGGCCAGCCTCGAGGCGCAACCGTCGGCATCCATCGAGGTGTAGCGTCTTATATGCTGCCTGTATGCTTATTCGATATGTTGCTAGTTTGCGTAATCTTTAGTCGTACAATGCTCTCGTACATGCTTATACACACTATGGCACACTGCCCATTTTCTACTGTTCCTGATGATGACACGTCTACTTCGCCTTACAGTCTTATCCTGACACTCAC
Source organism: Nemania serpens (assembly GCA_022578855.1). Taxonomy (NCBI): domain Eukaryota; kingdom Fungi; phylum Ascomycota; class Sordariomycetes; order Xylariales; family Xylariaceae; genus Nemania; species Nemania serpens. The sequence goes on from MU396769.1 coordinate 131,713, forward strand.
TTGTTGGGCGATGTCCATGAATATCTTGGCTCTGTCACTCTCGGGCTCCGACACGACGGTCGGCTTGCCCCTTTGGCCGTCATCTCCGAGATTCTGATGCAATGGGATGTCCCCTAGTAAATCGATTGCGTAGTCGTGACAGAGGGCCTTCACACGTTCGTTGGACCCGAATACCGCCGTGTCTTTATGGCAGTGTGGACAGCAGAACAAAGACATGTTCTGAACGAGACCGAGGAGGGGGACGCCAACTTTTTTAAACATGTTGATTCCCTTTACCGCATCCTTCACCGCTAGGGTGTGAGGTGTGGTGACGATGACGGATCCTGGTAGGCTCGTGTCAGCCCGCTTGCTGCGCCTTATTGGCACGGAAACACAAACCATCTAGAACGATCTGTTGCGTGATGCTAAGTTGGGTATCACCAGTACCGGGGGGCAAATCTAGCACCAAGATGTCGAGCCCGCCCCACTCGACCTCGTGCAGCAGCTGCTGTAGGGCTTTCATGACCATGAGCCCGCGCCACACGACTGGGGCGTCTTCGCCGACCAGATAGCCCATTGACATAGTCTTGACGCCATAGTTGGTTAGGGGGAGCAACTGGTTATCTAAGCTCATATCAGCGGGGGACCGAACTCGAAGTCTTCGCACGGGGGCTCTCGGGATTTGGAATATTCATACTGGAAGATAACCGCGGCTCCCCGGATAGATCGAAGAGCGTGGGTATGGACGGCCCGAAGATATCTGTATCCAGGATGCCGGCGCGGTAGCCCATGCGGGCGAAGGCGAGCGAGAGATTCGCTTAGGGCGCCGGAAACGTCAGCGTTCGATGAATGTCCGCCTGGTGCGCCGAGGCGAGGCTGTCTGGGCTTGACGAACCGGCCACGGTACTCTTCCCCACTCCGCCCTTGGCCGACGACACGGCGATGACCTTGGCCACGTCTTTGATCTTCCGCCGCTCCGGGAGACCGCGTTGCATCCGCGGGATAGACCCCGTGCGCGGGAGACCCTTGGGCGTGTGAGCTATGTGTGTATTTATATACATATAGAGAGAGAGAGAGAGACAGACAGAGAGATGTGGCGGTGTAAATAATGGCGACTCACTAAGGGGTTTTCATGTTGGAGGGATCGTAGAGTACGAAAGAGCCTGGCTTGTACAGGTCTCATGTTCGCGAGGCTTAAGAGTCGGGACAGTGGCTCTTTAATGTGAGATTATTTTTTGGAAAAAGCTTGGAGATTCACCTGGGATTTCAATGGGAATTTTAATAGGGTCGCGTCTTTGGACTCTTAACTGTGTAAACGACTCATCTCGAATTCCTCGTTCAAAATGGTCATATAATACCTAAAATGTGTAATACTTCGTACGACATGAAACTTATACAGCTTGGAGACCGGGTAGGTACCCCCAGTGGATGACCCTTGCCTAAAACAGGCACATGGTATCGGGACAATGGTCTATCTCATAGCTCCACTCTAAAATACTGCCAACACTCACCGCTAAAATTTTCTCAGTCGCTCTCTGCTTAGACTTACAAGTTCAACGAGGTCAGAGACCTTGAGGGAGCTCCCGTCGAACAGTAACAGCTATCATGGGCAAAAAGCAAGGTCGCGCGCGCGAGCTAGCCGACTTAGTCGAGCGACCCGTCAAAGGTATTTTCACACCCTCCCAATGCAAGATCCTCAATGGCATACGATCCGTTCCGAATCCGATTGAATCAACTATACTCACACGGCGCGCGTCGAAGATTATGATCCCGAGATAGAAGCGATTCCCAGCGACAGCGACCAGAGCAGCGACCAGAGCAGCGACGACGGCGACCACCACGAGCCAGCCGGCACGGAACACTACGAGACCGTGGGGTACGCTATCTCTAAAACCAACCGGCCGCGCAATTGGTCGGCCGAGCACTCGTCCGCTAACTCACCATCTTTTCAGGAAGAGCAGGCTCCGTCGCAATGAGCCGCTAGCCCTAGGACCACGATACCGAGGCGCCCGCGTTTCTCGCGAAGCTCTCGAGGCCGACGACGATGACGACGAAGAAGGGGACAAGGAAGTAGACGACAGTGGAGAAGACGGAGACACCAACGAGGATGACTCGTCCAACTACGAAGATGCCCTGGAAGAATTCGACGACCCCGAAACGGCCGACCTCGAGGCCGATCAGAAGGGACAAGAGGACGTCGAGATAGATAGTGACGAGGCCTTTGGCACGAGCGACGAGGAGGGCGCTAGGAGATTTGCCTTGAAGCTCAAAGCCAAGGCCGCAGGGAGGGCTCAGCCTGGGAAGATCAAGCACGCCAAGCGACCTACCGCTGCTGATTTTATGGGCTCGGAGAGCGGGAATGAGGACGACGACATCGACGACGATGATGACGACCTCTCCGACGGCTCAGAAGCTGGTGGCTTCATTGATGACGAAGCGGAAGAATCTGACGATGGCGAATCTGGATTCTCTGACGAAGAAGAGGACTTGTGGGATGATGATAGCGACGAAGAGGAGGACGAAGAGGACGAGGAGGACGAGGAGCGAACCAGCAGCTCTAGGAAGTCCAAGCTCCCAAATGATTCCGGTATAGCGGCATCAGTTAAACAAATGATGGGCGAACAGAGCGTGGTGAAATCATTGCTAAAAACGGTGGACGCCGATGTCCAGAAAGGAAAGGCCGTCCAACGTCAGCGCAAGGGCTTCGATGCTCTCCTCAACCTTCGTATACGTTTACAGAAAGCGGCAAGTCAGACCTGCTGGTTCATGATAGCATCGAGCGAGCGCTAACCTGTCTCATTCCAGATTGTTGCCGTCAACTCCTTTAATTACGCAGAACAACCCGATGATCCGGACGCAGAGCCGTACGAGGGAGCGGAGAGATCCGCCTTACAGCTCTGGAATGCCCTCGACGACTTCCGCGCCAGTATCCACAAAGGCAAGAAGCGGAAACACGCAGAAACGGATGATACATCGACTACGGCTCTATGGGACAGAATGGAACTCCACGAGGAACACCAAACTGCCCGTAGGAAGCAAGTACTCGAGAAGGTATGCTGATACCTTGCATCGTTCGCATTTTCGTACGTTGATTAACGCTTTGTTGTTTTCTAGTGGTCTCGGGACGCCAAGAAAACTAGTATAACCGCCAGCTCAGCTCATAAATTCACAAATAATGCCGAGAGGCCTATTATCGCCATGCTTAGTGCCGAGATGGATGCCCCGGAACGGCTCATCAAACGCACACGAACACCGTAAGTCATCAACCGCCATTATCACCGTACTCCAATAGGTCGCCTGTGCAAGATACGCAATTACTAATCCGTACCTGTCATAGTCGATCGTGCGCTCCATACCAAGCTGCTCGGAAAATCAACGAGGACGATTCTATCTATGACGATGCTGATTTTTATCAAGGTTTATGTAAGTTGGATCATATGTGGCGTCCTCTGGTGTCTTGCTGCAGCCAACGTTGTTTGGAACTGGAATTTTGCGTGCATATTTCGACTAACTTGGCATACCATAGTAAAACAATTAGTGGATCAGCGTTCTGGTGACGGCTCTGGGACTGGGTTGCAAGCCGCGACTATCCGCTATGCTGCTGTGAAAGAAGCCAAGGCAAAGCGACATGTCGATACAAAAGCCAGCAAAGGTCGGAAAATGCGTTTTACCGTCATGCCTGTAGGTCAACCCACCAATTTCCATGTGCAATGAAATACTTACAATTTTGCTATAGAAACTACAAAATTTCATGGCCCCAGAAGATCGACGGAGCTGGGAGCAGAGCGCAACCGACAGGTTTTTTGGCACCCTATTCGGCCAAAAGATGGTATTGGATGAGGAATCCTCGGATGAAGAGATGGGTGGCGTTTCCGTTGAAGCTGAGGGGTTCCGACTCTTTAAATATTAGCATGTCAGAGCCATCCCACCCTTCAAAACGGGGATCGGCGACCAGCGTGACGTGAAATCGATCGACGCTGATCGACTATACCGAGCATACGAACCCGCAAATATAGCTCATGCGGATCTCAGCCTCAGTTCATTTGTGAATACGAGGTGGAGCCACCCAGACACTTTATATATGAACATAGACTGCCGCACGCCTAGCGGTCTTAAATAACCCCTCTGATACCTTGTTGCCATTGCGATTCCAACCCACTGTTCGACGCATTTATCGCCTTTATGAGGCGAGCGTATATCCAGACGGTGTCGCTAGTGAAGCGTTCTCATGCTTCTTCCTGTATGACTCTCAAGTTTGTTCCATGCCCGGCTTTCGAAGTTACTATACACGGCTCTTATGCATCGCAACAACCTATGCCGGCCGGCTGGCTTTCGTTGTCCCGCAGTTCCCGTCGATACTACGCACTCATGGCGAATAACGCCGACGTCTCCATAACGCAGTCACGAATTTGCCCATCGTTGCCTTTCTGGTCACGCAGATAGATCCGGCACGTCGAAAGTGGATGCAGAAGCAATGTGGCCGCGTTGCGCTACAATTGTGCCGGCAGTAGCAGTGATTTCGTCGACCCCGCGATCGTCGACCCCGCGATACCATCACTCGTTCGCCCCTCACAGGCCACCCAGTCTGCAATTCCGAGTTTTGTCCATTGGCATTCTCGCCGTTCCTGCCGACGCCTAGCCTTGACATCGAGTTAACCGGGATCTTTTTTTCCAGGCGGAAGAGGAAGCTGTGACAAATATCTAAGGATGCTTGATCTTTCGTCCCGCCTCGGCGCATTTGTCCGATCGCTGTAGCAGCTTTGGATTACGTTATCTGAGCGGCTGGCACTTTCATCTTGTGGATTCTGATCTGAGAGGTCCTCTCAGTACTAATTAGAACCACCACATGACCGAAGCCTTGACTACTAGCCTATTCTTGCGTCTTTCGGCCCGCGAAATAGTCATTGCCAGGATCTTGGCGGTAGGTAAGTGACCGTGAACGCCACGAGACGACGGCCCGAATATATGCTTTGGGAAGCTCAATATGAGCAAAATAGTCCCCTGCTCACGCGCTAGGAGGCATCAATTAAACCGCGATGGGGGATTTTGTAAGTCATAAGTTGAGGTTTAGGGGTGACGTTACCTTTCCCGACAGGTGGAATTTGAGTCCTGGTGGTTTTTTGGTCTAAGTATCATATCGGAAGTTCTTCACGCGTGCATCTGCTCGCCTTGATTTTGGGTCACCGGCATTTGTCGATAGGAACCGTCTCCCGAATAAGGAATTGTGCCGAGATTGAAGGTCTACAGTGGATTCCCAAGTGCCGTCCGGCGCTTCCTCGGGCGCCAGCCAGCTTCCCGATCGGGAGCCCCTGGATCGGATTAGTCTTGAGATGAGATTGAGGGATCAGATCCAACTGCATGCGAGAGATAGATTACGGCCATCCTAAAACGACCAATGAACAAGCGCAACAGCTGCTTTGCACAAGCGAGATGACCAAAGCGCCACCACGCGGCTGGTGCACGCCTCCGATCATGTGGCGGGCGTATCCCCCAGATTCTCCAACGCAATCCACGACATTTGCTCGGCGCGCATGGCCACGATGGCACCTCGCACCGCATGGGATCGTCTGCACGGGACGAAGGCTATGGCCAGGCTGACCTTCGTGTGGCTGATCGCCCGATGACTGAGACGTCTTATCTCGTCGCCTCACTCAACCATGTCATCTTATCAAGGACACATGGTCAAGCATGGCGTCGCTCGAATTCCAGTATATGATTAGATAGACAAGGATTGTATTTGCGTCGCTAGTTTGGCTGGGATCCCCCCCACACTCTGCCCCTGGCGATTATGCGAGGGGTAAATAATATTTAAGTCTATCCAACGGCAATGCAGTTAGCTCCCGACCGGACGTCTGTGGCGCCCACACGCATGAGGTTAATATTAACCTCTGCTCGACCCAGCAGCAGTCGTTACCCCTGACGGTCCATGTAAAAACCCCCCCAAAAAGGGAACAACCTGGAGCACTTGCAGACGCCGCGTGGATCGGGTGGGCACATGTCTTTGTGCCCCATTCCCGAAATGCCAACCAGTCGCGGGAACTACAACGCCTCTACACAGCTGGGGCGTGCCCATTGATAATTTCAAGACCATGCAACTAAAGTGAGCCTAGGGTCTGTGCTCGGCGTGTATTCGGCTCCCAGTCCTCGAATTGGCGCCACCACCGACAGAGGTAGACTTCGACCTCCCCGGTTCGGCAGGTTGGTGGCTCCAATCTGCATCGGACCGCTTAGAAACTTTATTCTGCATTGTGTACCTAGTCGGCCGCCTGGCTCAGTTGACGCACCAGCGGCCATAACTCGTGGCTCGATGGGCAGGTCTCTGTATGCCACAGGGTTCACTTCACCACGCGTCCATCTTTGTCCCCTGTGCCATGAGGGCCTTATCCCCATCACCGGCTCGGTTTTCCAATGGGCCAGGCCACCCTTGCCTCGCCATCGTTGGATCCTCTTCGACGCGTATAAAGAGCCTTCCATGCCTTCCTCGTCAAGTGATGATATTCCCTTCTCTTTGTCACGAAACAGTCCTTTGAGTGATCATAGCTGCTCGTCGCGTTGCCCCTGCCTTGATTGTTTCCTTCGGTTGCACGCACCGTACATATCTGTCCCCTTCATCGTATATACATACATACATATTTGATCATGTTTTCGAAGCTGTTCGCCCTCGCCCTGGCGGTGACGTCCGTCGCGGCTGAGGCCGTACCGGGTTATGGCGGATACAATGTTGTCTGGCAGGAGAACTTCTACGGCTCGGCTGGTTCGTTGGTGAACGAGGGGAACTGGAACATCCTTGTGAGCTCTCAGAACGCCAACAACGAGTGGGAGACGTATACGAGGTCGAGCAGTATGTGATTCCAATGGTCTCGTCCCCTCCCATGAATAATCTCGGAGCAAGGATGTCCCTCCGCATTCATCTTCACTCTCGTCTGCTCCTCTTCGCCCCTCCTTTTCACTATGTCTTTCGCCTCGAGCAGCCATGAGTAACTCTCCCAATAGGAAACCATCAGCTCTCTGGTGGTAGCACACTCCAGATCGTGCCGCAGCTCGACAACGGAGCCTGGACATCGGCCCGTCTGGAGTCCAAGTACGTCTTCACGCCCGCGGACGGTAGGCGGACCATAATCGAGGCCAAGATCCGCTTTGGCGGCAACCCGCAGGCCAACAAGCAGGGCATCTGGCCCGCCTTCTGGCTCCTCGGTGACTCGATCCGCCACGGCACGCCATGGCCCCAGTGCGGTGAGGTCGACATTCTCGAGACAGTCAACGGCAGGCCGACAGGCTACGGCACCGTCCACTGCGACGTCGCGCCCGGTGGCATCTGCAACGAGTTCAACGGTATCGGCGGAAGCACCTCCGTCGCAGACTACGGATGGCACACTTGGCGCATCATCGTCGATCGCACCCCCTCCTCCTGGACGAGCGAGTCGATCACCTGGTACAGGGACGGCCAGCAGTTCATGCAAGTCACTGGCGGCCGCATCAACAACCAGAACGTCTGGAACTCTCTTGCCACGACCCCACAATACGTGATCCTCAACGTTGCTGTCGGCGGCGACTTCGTAAGTCGAGCGCATCCGACCAGTATGATGAACGAATGAATTGTTTTTGCTAACTTGGGAACCTAAATAGCCCGGTGCACCAAACTCTTCTACCTTGGGTGGCTTTGGCAGCGCGATGGAAGTCGCTTACGTTGCCCATTACCAGTCGACCTAGACGAATCCTAGAGATAGGGTTGCATGATATGCATATGTGCCATGCTGGTGCACGTGAACGAAAAGCAGGACAGGCTGCATGTCAGAACGGCGTTTCTTATCCGCGTTTTGAGGGAATCTCTCACATCATGGTTTGATATTTTTTATGCATGAAACGACGGCACGACATGGGAGAGGGAGTTCATGGTTACGGTTGGGTGAAAGAAAAGGGCGGACCCGACTGATTGGCTCAAGCCCGGTCAGGGGGTTTCTGGTCTTGCGAGCGCCGCATTGCATACCCACATTCGCTTCTTTTTTTTTGCATCGCCTTTTTTTCTCATTGCACATATTCTTCCTGCAACATATTCTTCTTGCACATATTCCTTTCGCTTGAACATATATACTCATTGAACATTCCCCGGCATGTTGCCTCTGGGCTATGTAGTACATAAGCGCATTTACATATGCACATATCAAATACATTTGGTGGCCTTGATTCCAATTCATCTATCATATATTGATCTATACATATGTTTGAAGCACTACCATTCGATCACCTTTGCTGTCTTCTATGTTTATGATAACCATAATCGCCAAATACTGAGCTCTGAGATACCACTTTGACGTCGGGTGTCGCTGCCTAATATTAGCCTAAAGCGAGCTCGAAAAGACTGCTTCCACAATGTGTCATCATAAGCCAGCTCCATCCGACAGCATGTATCGTGCAATAAATGGTAAACGGCATGGGACACACGAGAATGCAAAGACTGATCTATTTTATCGTAGCACATTTCAGCTCTACTGCTGTCAGCATGGCTATGGTATTAATAAACTCGGTAGAACCACGTCTCTACCTCTCTCGTACAAAGGCAACATCTCCTATCAGCCCCGTTCCCGCTTAGTCCCGGAATTGTCCCTGCGGCGTATATCTCCAGCGCGAGAAATACGCCGGCGTGGTACCACTATTTCCATTGCTCGTACAGTACGCGCCCAGGAGAACACCTAAAATACCACCGATCACATCCTGTTAGCATAATCTCCAACCGAGGACAATATCGGGCAGGGGAACTCAATGAAAGATGGGATAGGATAGGTATATCTCACCCGTAAATCCCCAGCTAACAGCCTCATTCGAGACCTCAAGCAGGGTGCGCATCTGCGACATGGCATGCGCAGGCCCGGCGGAGAATGCGAAATGCGAGACATTGCTCGCGCGGATCTCGAGGCGCAGCGGCGCCCCCAGCCAAGACGTCGGCACGGGCACCACAACGTCGGCGGGCACGGGCACGTAGGAGAGGCCGCGGAAGCGAAACTGCGGGATCAGCTCGGCGGCGTCGCGCGTCGCGAGGTCGAGCTCAGAGCCGGGGAAGGCGCCCGTGCTGCGCGCTACCGGCAGCATGACGACGCCGAGGTCGAGGTGGTGGTTCTGCGTCAGGAAGGCCGAGACGCCGGCCTCGGCCTCGGGCGAGCCCGCGTCGGGCGCGAAGTCCAGGTCCACGCTGAACGTGAAGAGCGTGTCCTGCTGCCGCCGGCCGACGAAGGTCTGGCCCTGCGGTCCCGCGTAGTTCCCGTTGAGGGCCGTGAGGTTCAGCTTCGAGGGGCGCAGGCGCAGCGTGTTCGGCCTGCCCGGCGGCGACACGGTGTACGATTCCGGGATCGGGTAGCGCCAGTGCGTGAAGTGGGCCGGGAGATCGGTTCCGGGCTCGAAGTCGACTGTGTCACCCTCGGTGATGAAAGGGCTGGGACCGTCGTTAGATTCATTCTCTCTTCCGCGGAAAGAAGGTAGGGAACGAGCGAGAGGTGCACGGATGAATGGACTGGGTGCGGTGTGGTAGGGCAGGGCAGCTTACCCTGCGCCGGGAATGTTCTTGGTCGCCTTCGGCATCGCCCAGCCGCTCATCGATCCCTTGACGTGCGACCAGACGGGGAAGCGGCCCCTTTCCCACGTCACCGGTACCATGACTGTCTCGCGGACCATCGGGAAATGGAGATACTCTGGCCCTGCACGGGTGCCGAGCGCGACGCCCCACCTATCATTGTGTCATCCGTCAGTTAACTCGTCGCATATAATGTACCTGCATGGTGTTTCCGAAAGTTCTTTTTGAGAGTAACCTACCAATTATTCGATGGGTCTTGGAACAAGTCTGCGTGTCCGATGGTTTGAACTAGGATGTTTGTCAGAGGGCTGGTCTGGCCTGGCTCAAGAGTCGACGGAGATTCTTACAGTACTCGGTCGTGTTCGCGTTCGTGAGCACGGGGTTCGCGGGATTGGATTCGTATGGTCCGTGGAGATTCTTCGATCTTCCCATCGTGACCATGTGATCGAGACCAGTGCCGCCTTCGGCAACGAGGATGTAGTACCAGCCATCTTTGCGATAGATATGCGGACCCTCGGGGGCCTGGATTCACAACTCGTCAGCCATAGCCAAGACAGTTCCTGTGTGGGAGCACATACGGATCCGCCAGTACCATCCCATATCGTCTTCCACGGGCCCAACCTGCCTGTGTCGAGGTTTGCTTCGGCAAGCATAATTCCGGGACTGGGGGAAGATCAGCTTTCATTCTTCCCTCTGCCATATATCAAATCACCCACGAGACTCGCCATGCGTGCGCGCCCACGATATACGCCTTGCCATTGTCGTCCCAGAACGGCGAGGTGTCGTAGCCCTGGAAGTCGAAATGTACGGCCTTGGTCCAGGACGAGGGGTTGTATGGATTCTTCGACTTGAATATCACCTGTTTCATTTCCTCGTTAGCCGCGAGGTCACAGTCACGAAGGTGAATGCGTAAGGGACAGCCGACGTACGTTATCCCACCGCGACGGATCATCCTCTGGTCTGTCATCGTCCACCAGCGTAGTGACGAGCCAAAACGTTTTCGCCCTCTGATCGTATCTAATCGTGGGAGCCCAAATACCACTGTTCCCTCCGCAAAGAGGTGCTATCAGCGTTGTCCACAGCAATCTTTCGTGTCATAATACCAGTTCGTACCTCGTCGATCGATTGGTCTCGGCCAGTCGTGGCAGCTGCTCCCGCCGGTTAAGCACGTGGCCTTGATCATGAAATCGCGTAAGCACATGCACTACTTCACGAATTGAATTCGGCGACGCGGTGGCTCTCACCTATGAGTTTCCAGTTCTGCAAGTCCTTGCTCGCGTGCAGGGGGATGCCGGGGAAGGCATTGAAGCTCGACGACGCGCAGAAGAACGTCTCATCCCAGTCCGGGACGAAGATACAGCTCGGGTCCGGGTGGAAGCCGGGCAGTATGGGATTCGTATACGTTGAATTGGGCTTCGCCTGAGCTGTTGACAGCAAGGCAGTGGCGAAGAGCCATGCCAATTGATGAGTTGCGACGCGCATTTCGACAACGCGCCCACTCAATTGGGATTATTGATCGGTTTAAGGATCTCTTCGTCATCGATTTTCAGATTCACACGGGTATATTAATACTGCTACACTATTCTGTCGACGCGTTCTACCCCAGAATTCTCCCCGCATCTCCAATCCGGTTGCTTTCCATCGTCCCGGTTAAATAGCAATAGTCACGATCCGCTCCACTCTGTCGGTTCACGATGAGCCGAGACCAGGGTCTGCCAAGCCTTCAGTGCGGACTGGATCACTAATCTAGGCATTCCAAGCAGGTACGCAAGCTGGTATGGATAGCTTTTGGCTGAATTTATTGCAAGCGAAATCCCGGATAAACTGCTCGCAGTCTTGACCGCCTCGACCCTATTTCAACGAGTCAGAGGAGGAGCTATGTGGTCTAAAACGTGATTTCGCGATATGTTCAAGCGACAGGCCGCGAGTCTCTTTCAAGAGGAAGAACGTAAAGGCCGCAATGACCAGGTCGAAGATGCCTAGGGGGAAATTAGCACCAAGTTTCCCTCCAAGTGAGCATATGGGGGTTGCAACACTCACCCCATAGGAGAAACGTCCCCCACCCGAGCGAGGCAATCATATAAGGGGTCGTGAGCGAGAAGACGAAGTTCCAGAGCCACTGTGAAGCTACGCCGATGGCAATACCCGGCTCGCGAATGCGTGCGGAGAATATTCTGACGGTAGTGCGTTAGTCGGTTTTTGGTTTGGCAGAGGTACAAAACAACGGCACTTACTCAGACACATACGGCCAGGGCATAGGTCCCCAGCTAAAGTTGTACGCGACAACAAAGAGATAGACGAGAGCGATGGTGGCGATGGCCGGGGGGCTCACCGTCGCCTGCTGCTCGGCGGGTGCAGGGAAAGACTTGACTACGGCCGCCGTGGTGACCTGACAGGCGCCCATGACTATCGCGCCTCCGATCAGGACCTGGCGACGGGACAGGCGCTCCGAGAAAAAGAGGACGAAAATGCCGCAGGCTACGACTTTGACGGCGCCGAAAATCGCAGTGACTAGTAGACTTCTATCCCCGCTTCCGACGATCAGCTTGAAGTATTGCGGGCCGAAGTACGCGAATGCCGTGGCGCCGGTTGCTTGCTGGGCCGTGAAGACGGCGAAGGCGGCAAAGACGCGTCTGAAGTTTTCGCCATGTAATAGTTCTATACGAGTCTATTAGTAACAAAATCGGAGAGAGACGAGAACAATTTTAAAATAAAGAGGAAGCTTGCCTTTGATTTGGAATCCCTCCGTGGCTCTAGTCTCCGTCTCCACGCCGATTCCAATCTCCTCCATTTCGTCTATGGTGGCCTGGGAGCTATCGGCGCGTATCCACCGGAGGCTCTCCCAAGCCTCGTCATGGCGGCCTTTCTTCGTAAGCCATCGCGTGCTCTCGGGTAGAGTGAGAACACCGAAGCCTAGAAAAGCGGCGGGTACGAGTTGCAGGCCAATCGGGATCTGCCATTGCGATGACTGGCTTGACGAGATGCCCTTTGACACGCCATAATCGACAAAGTACGACACGAAGATACCCTATCACGATCAGTAGAGGCACTGTGAGAAACGGTGACGGATCTCTGCGTACGAAAGTGTAGAACCATTGAAAAAACGATCCGATCTGCCCTCTGAGCTCCTTCGGCATCATCTCGCTGTTAAACATGGGCACCACGACGGTCGCGGATCCAAGGCCGAGCCCGGCAATGACGCGCGCGATGTAGAACGCCGTGAGCGAGTGCGTGTTGATAGTCTGGATGATGGCGCCGATGGCGAAGACGAAGGCGGACAGCATGAGGGCCTTCTTGCGGCCGAGCCTATCGGTCAACGGCCATGCGAGGAAGCAGGCCACAAAGGCGCCGAGCTGTTGCAGCCCGACTGATAGGGAGTTTGTTCGTGTCCCGGCACCGCTGCCATAGCGATAGTCCGCCTCGAAGGATTTCAGTGTTAGAACACCGCCTATTTAGAGCTGCTGTTAGATCTGGTTCTCGAAGCGTGATAGGTTATAGGAAGATGTGGTAGGGACGGACCAACGCTGCGACAAGTTAGCAACCGGAATTCATGATTCGTGGTTCGGCGACAAGCACTTACATGCCACTATCGTAGCCGAAGAGGAAGCCGCCAAAGCACACGACGGAGCCAAGCCAGTAGGCCCGGATTTTGCCTAGCGTCAAGTCTTTCATCGCAACAAGTCGTCGTCGTTCGCCGCTTCGTTCTTCCTCATCCTTATTTTCTTCAGTCTTGCGATGGGAGGGCAAGGCCGGATCTCGCCCGTTTTATACCAGCGACGATCATCTTCATTTCGACCCTGGCTGGCGACATGTGCGCATTGAAGCAGGGTTGCTAGGACGTTGAACAACGAGTCCCTGGAATCACGTCACCGGACGCTCGTCCAATGACATGTCCCTGCCACCGATCCCCGAAAGTCGCGGGCGCCAAGACTCCAATCACGACTGCGGGCGACCGAGCGCAGCGAGCTATCCTAGCTCCAAGCTTGCGATAGTGGGTTCTCTATTTGCGATCGGAGTGCCAATGTCCAATGGCGCGTGGGCATTCTTAATCTTAGTCTATGTGGTCATGATGGCTTCTCTTTGTAGACTTATATCGGCTAACTTTACTACCAAAAGGTCTCACCTATTCGGCCGTTCATTGGCTTCTACTTCTCGAGCAGATCATTTTCCGTGGGACCGCGGATGCAACACCATTGTGGGGGGTATGGAGCTGCATAATGGCAATGGTTAGCCGAAAGGGGCGCGCCCATAGTTCATATATATGCCACCTCGTCATTGAGGGCTCGTGTCTGTGGAGGAAATACTCCCCAAAGCCCGTTGAAAAATACCTACTATATTTCGCCTGAGGAGTGAGTCGCCAAAGTCATGAACTATGGCGTCAGGAAAGAGACCGAACTTCCTTGTCATCGTCGCCGATGATCTCGGGTTCTCTGACATCGGACCCTTCGGCGGCGAGATAAACACGCCAAATCTCGACAAGCTAGCAAAAGACAGCATCCTGTTCACAGACTTCCACGCCGCAGCAGCATGCTCGCCCTCACGAGCCATGATCATGACTGGAACTGATCACCACATCGCCGGTCTCGGCAATTTGATTGAATGGACCAACGTCTCCGGTCAGAATGACCCCAACGGAACCATGTCGACTTCGGTCCAGCGTGGCATGCCGGGGTACGAAGGGTATTTGAACGAGAGAGTAGTCGCCCTCCCCGAGTTACTTCGCGACGCGGGCTATCACACATACATGTCCGGGAAATGGCACCTGGGATTGACACCAGAGCGCAGCCCGAAGGTCAGGGGCTTCGAGCGAAGCTTTGCTCATCTCCCCGCCTGCAGTAATCACTACGCGTACGAGCCCCAGCTGGAGGGCGCGGACCAAATCCCCGACTTCATGACCATGAGCTTCATCGCGCTGCATAGCGAGGATGGCGAATACGTCAGGAAGCTTCCGGACGGATGGTACTCGTCCGACGGATACGGCGACAAGATGCTACAGTACCTCAAAGACTGGAAGGAGGGTGGCGACGATCGTCCGTTCTTCGGATACCTACCGTTTACCGCGCCTCACTGGCCGCTGCAGGCGCCCCAAGAGTACATAAAGAAGTACCGCGGCGTGTATGATGAGGGCCCGGAAGCTCTCCGGCAGCAGCGGCTACGGCGTCTGAAGGATCTGGGCATGGTGCCGAAAGACGTCGAGGCCCATCCCGTGGTAGCCGACGAGGTGAAGGAGTGGAGCGAGCTCAGCGACGAGGAACGCGCAAACTCCTGCCGGGCGATGGAATGCTTCGCCGGCATGGTCGAGGCCATCGACGCCAACGTCGGGAAGATCACCAAGTACCTCGAGGACATCGGCGAGCTTGACAACACCTTCGTCTGCTTCCTCTCGGACAACGGTGCCGAGGGCGCCGCCTACGAAGCGTACCCAATCGTGCAGAGCAACATGCTCCAGCACCTGCAGAGATACTACAACAACCACATCGACAACCTCGGGAACGGCGATTCCTTCATCTGGTACGGCCCGCGATGGGCACAGGCGGCGACGGCGCCGAGTAGGCTGTACAAGGCATACACGACCGAAGGTGGCGTGCGCGTTCCTTACATGATGAAGCCGCCCACCGCTTTCCGCGGGGTGGTTTCAGGGGGCAGCATCACGCACCAATTCGCGACGGTGATGGACCTGGCTCCCACCATCCTCGACATGGCCGGCGTCACCCACCCGGCCCCCGTATACCAGGGCCGCGAGATCGTGGCCATGCGCGGGAAATCCATGGTGCCGTACCTGGCGAAGCAGGCGGAGACCATCCACGAGAAGGACTTCATCCAGGGCTGGGAGACGTGCGGCCGAGCGGCCTGCCGCCGCGGCGACTGGAAGATCGTCTTCATCCCCAAGCCCAAGGGCCCCGAGCGCTGGCAGCTGTACAACCTCGCGCGGGACCCGGGCGAGGTGCACGACCTGGCGGAGCAGGAGCCCGCGCGGCTCAAGGAGCTGCTGAAGCTCTGGGACCTCTACGTCCTGGAGACGGGCGTCGTGCCGCTGTCGCCGGACCTCGGCAACTGGATGGCGGCCATGGAGGAGCAGATGCCCGAGAACGCGTGGATCGAGTACGAGTACTGGAAGGACGGCGCGCGGGACGACCCCGAGAAGTTCACGAAGGTCATCCCGCGCTTCCAACGACGGGTCACGGCGATATAGGATATAGGCGGACTCGTCAGACTGCAGGTTTGTGGTCACGTGTAGCGAGCACGGGTATATGAAGACTCTGAAATAACAGTGCCAATTCTACTAATGAATAGCTTCGGGTTACTCGTCTGATGGCTCAGTGAGACTAAGCTAGCTGCATAAAGTGCAGATGGCCAAGCATCCGACTTTGACAGCGTTCTACATCTGATAATAGTGTCGTGGTCTACTAGTATTGCACTTATGGTATGGTGATGGGGTTATATTACTATCGAGATAGCTGATGCATCTCTAACTCAAATGTCCGGACCACCAACGCCTACTCCTGCCCAGAAAAATCCCCCCGGGTACATGAACCTCTGGTCTTGACCATTCTCGCCCCCCTGTCACCCTAGATCAAAGCCGCAATCAAACATTTGGGTCCCTGGGTCCCCCCGACTCCGCCATCGCGATCACCACGTCCTTGATCCATGCCACAATTCTGCTCTTCTTCTCCTGAGGGACGCAGTAGCCGTACGGCGGTAGCTCCGGACCTCGTGTCTCTACAAGAAGTCCTTTCATGTTGCCAGAAATAGAACACTGTAGAGTTGGGGATAAGGTGTCTTTTGTTCTAGGCAATAGTTCGTGGTATCGTTTGTTCCTGGTATCGTTTGTTCGTGGTCCTAGTCTGCTGTGAAAGGATGTGGTTTCTGGGGTCTATAGGTTTTATCTTGGGGCTTTTCGGTCCTTTATATAAGCGCCATGTCCTTGTCTTTGTCTCCTCTTGTTTGAAAACAAGATCGTTGTTCTAAGCACAGCCTAGGCGCTTCCACGACGATAAATAAGATCACCCCAACCAGCAGACCCCGGATTGTTGGGCTTCCTGTCTGTATACTCGAAAACAATATCAAAGCACTCTAATAAGGTAATGGTGATTGAGGTAATTATTCGCTAATTACTTACAGCAATTGCCTCTTTTCGTCATTTCTCATTATTTGTTCTCCAAACACTCACAATGGCTCATCGCTCGAGGTTATTGTCTGCCTCGCAACTGATGCCACCCCCAAATTTCATTAGGTCGGGGGCTCGACCCTGGACGACTCAAAGGGAGAAACAAGCTGGGGATTTCCTTGACAGATGGAGTGCACAGTCTGACCGACATCACCACCACAGAGTGTGGCTCCACCGCCAACGCAAGGCCAGAGTCGCTCGCCAAAAGCAGGGGTCCCGCCGAAGTAGTTCCTCAGTCATGAGCCAAAGCGATGACGAAGATGCGTGGCCGTCGGCTTTATGTTACGATGACGTTCCTGAATCTCCGGTTTTGTCGCCAAGGGCTGACATCTTGCCGTCATCTAGCATCGGATTCTCCGACTTGGGCTCTACATTCCAAGCCGAGCTCGACGACTACAACGACCAGATAAAGACCCTCCAAGAAGGAGAGTGGCCAGCTCTTCCAAGTCCAAGGGGCCCGATACTCCGCGTCGCAGACAGCGAGTTCTACAAGCAGAAGGCCCGGGATCTAAAACAGTGGTCTTTCGTCGAGGGCATGCTCTACGGCGGACAATCGGCAACTCTCCGAGACTCGGACCGAGTACACCCGCAAGCAAGCTACAAGATCGGGGTCATCTTCAGCGCACCTCATCACACGGCGACTTCCGGCGACGAGAGATGGGTTTCCGTGGGCGACCCGAACAAGACGGCGACGCCTTTCGGGGTAGTGTATAGTAAGTTCCGGAAGATGGTGGTGATCAAGGTGTTTGGCGAGCATTGTCTTTGTCTCCCTATCTACTCGCACAACGGCCGGGGGCTGGAAGGTAAGGAATTTACAAGTGAGTACGTGAGCATTCGCGACGTGTTTGATCGGGCCCCTGCTCCATCCGAGGGTATGCACGCTAAACTGATGGCCGTTCGCGGCCCCGGTTGGCGGGGCAAGATTGTGACGGGCAAATCGAGCGTCAAGCTTACCGAGTTCTGCTCTCATCGGTATGATGCCCCCGCCACGATTGAGGGCGAACTTGACGACAAGACCTTTTCGACGAGACGGTTACTCAAGTTGGTGAGATCGCCGGGTGAGTTAGGTAATTAGATATAGCCCTGTCCACGAAGACTTTCTTTTGTTTGTTTTGCAAGCCAGCGCTGTTTCAAATACAAATTGTTTAGTTTAGTACAATAACTACTACCGCTACCACGATAACAGCAATACTTAACAAGAAGCCACTTGTGGCTTCTAGTCCAAAAAGTGATTAACTAAGGTATGCCTTGATTTCGAGTCGATTTATCTATCTCTATACAAAGTAGCCACACTCCTCACGACGCAGGCATTTTTATGGAACACATGATACGTTACTCTAGGACTTATAACATGACAGAAACGACGTGGCTGGAACGTGACCTCAGTCCTGGTAAATGGTGTTGTCTAGATCTCTAACTACGAGTCTCTCACAAGTTGGACAATAGATTCTGGCTTCTTTCAATCTTGGATAGTTGGCATTTCTGACACAAAGTTGGGCCGTCGGTCTCGACCAGGTTTCTGGACCCCTGGCACGCGTGAGCTTGGCCACATCTTGACTTCGCCAATTGAAAGAGCCGATGCTACATGCAGACCCAATATCGTACCAATCAACCATGGATGAAATGCGCCAGGCTATCCGAGACGTTTCAGCACTGCTGATTCCACATGCGGGATGGTTATCTCCATGTCAAGTCACAACGTATCTAGAACTTGTACGGATGGTGACGAAGATGCGGAGAAAATTCTCTATTAGGACTGATCGGACAGCCAAGACCTATCAGAGAAGTAAGACGAGATGGAATAGAAAGCACGTAGAGGCCCAGATAGACGCCATAGCAGTGGCGGTGCCGCGTCATGCCTGATTCCAGCAGTTCCGACCAGTGGTCCCGATGTGTGGCCGAAGCCGAGTATCCCGGGCAGAAAGGTGCATGTTGTTCCTTTGCTTTTTTTACTTGTTCCCCCCGGCTCCGAATGAATGCCAAACTCCCTCGATGCCCTGCCGCGCAGCTCTAGTAGAAGAAACCCAGGATCTTGCCGGAGACGTGCTTCCGTCTGGCGGTGTGGTGGTCCATGACGCCGGCGGACGTGGTCAGGACGATGTGGCCGAATTGACGGGAGGGGAGGAGCTTGGTGACCCATTTCTCGAGATCGGCGATCTTGACGTTGTATCGAGGGCTGATGACGCCGCACTTGTTCAGGCTGACGACGACGGGTCTTGTCAGCAGCGGCGTGGGGGAGATTGTAGAGTGAGGACGGGAATGAGGGAAGGAGCTCACCGTCCGGTCAGCTGGACCACGATCTTGCCGCTGCGGTGGTCATCTACGACCTCGAACTCGCCGACGTAGCCTGGCGGAGCAACGCATCAGCAGGGAGACAAGATATGACGACTCCTCCTCCGACTCCTCCGACTCTACCCCAGCTTACCGTTCTTCTGCATGATGTTGAGGAACTCGACGGTGACCTTGGAGGCGGGACGGATCAAGACCTGACGCTTGCCCATGCTGTCGGCGTTGTTGATGGCGTTCATCGCATCCGACAAGACGCTTGTTCGAACCATGATTGCGGTGGTGGGAGGGGATCGACGAGTACCTGGACCTGTGGGATGATGACTAGAGAAATACAATTAGATCCGAGAGCGCATTCCCGTCTGGGGAGGGAGGGGGGAGAGAGAGTGAGGCCATACCTGGGTCGAAAAGGGTTGGCAGACGCGGGCGGTAGACGTGGAGGGAGGTTGTACTCTTTTTTTTGTTTAGTTTGATGATCTCTCTCGGTAGTTTGAGCGCACAAGACCAATATTTTTTCGGCCGTGCGATTTTGTGGGGCGGGACCTGTTACAGAGTACAAAGTACAAAGGACGTATCTACACGCTACCTACCTACTTCGTACATGTATGCAGTATGCAGAGTACCCTCTTATAAATAATCAAGATAAGCTAGCAGCGAGCCACAGCTACCCCGCGCTTCAGCCACACTGCCACACTCCGCGTGTTGCTTCCAGCCAGCTCTCATTCCCCCATTTCCCTGCCTGGTTGACAGAGTCTGTAGGTAAAATGATGCAAGTGTTCGTAGCTACTACCTAGTACCTCGGTGTTCTTGATTCATCATGTTGTTTCGAAGACATGGTAAAACGAAAAGAATGTGGATCAAATCAGCCTTCTTCCCCGACCTTTCTCTTTCCTCCCCGTAGTTCTTCTTCTTCACATACTAACTATTTATAACCTGTCTGGCATCCGAGCTGGCCCGCTCCCAACCTCCGAGTCCCGATGGAATTACGAGCAGATAACCTGACTGACAGATAAAGCTAGATGGCAACACCCACTAAGCGCTGTTAAGCATCAACCACGTAACTATTACCTGTCAAAAATAGTCATACTGTCACGACGATAATCGCGGTGATCGTCAGGTGGTATAGTAGTAGTATGTATGCACTTGAAGTAGTAGTGAAGGGAAAAGCATGACGAGGAACGGAACTGCGCATAGATACCTATTTAACTTACCTACTCCATACACTCGTTCCCCGAAACCTTCTCCCATACATCATCAAATTACAGAATCTGAATCTACACCCTACTAGCGGAAGAAAAGCTGGCTTACCTACCTAAGGCTACCTTGAGAATCGCACGTCGTAGCGACAGGGCCTCACTCTGACTCATTCGACAAGCAGAGTATCATCGACGTAAATAAATACCTACTCATCACAAAACCTCCGGATAGGCCCGTGACAGGCGGCAGCATTGCATCAGACTCCGGCACATAACATCTAAGACAACATGTCGGCACCGGACAACAGCTCAGACAACATGTCGGCACCGGACAACAGCTCAGACGCCGAGGCGCAACAGCGGGCGGCATCGCTGCTAGACGCGCAGAACAAGGCGCTGGAGCTGTTCGACGAGATCGCGACGGACCTGCTGCGGCCGGGCGTCAGCGAGAAGGAGCTGACCAAGGAGATCCACGAGCTCGGCGCCCGCCGCCACGGCATACGGACGCACTGGCACAAGCGCGTGGTCCGGAGCGGGCCCAACACGCTGCAGCCGTACGCCGAGAACCCGCCCGACCGCGTCATCGAGGCCGACGACATCCTCTTCGTCGACCTCGGCCCCGTCTTCGAGGCCTGGGAGGCCGACTTCGGCCGCACCTACGTCCTCGGCGACGACCCCCTCAAGAAGAAGCTGCGCGACGCCCTCGAGCCCACGTGGAGGGACGTCAAGGCCCAGTTCGACGCCACCCCGGACATGACCGGCGACCAGCTCTACGCCGCCGCCCGCCGCACCGCGGAGCGCGAGGGCTGGGAGTTCGGCGGCGCCATCGCCGGACACCTCATCGGCTCCTTCCCGCACGAGCGCATCCCGAACGACAAGAAGACGCTGTACATCACCGAGGGCAACCACGAGCCCATGAGGTCCCTGGGCAAGGACGGTCGGCCGCGGCACTGGATCTTGGAGATCCACCTCGTCGATCGCGAGAGGCAGATTGGGGGCTTTTTCGAGCAGTTGCTCACCGTCGACTAATCGTTACGTCATATATCGTATATCTTATGGGCTATAGATGCATGAGACAGACGAGATAGCAATTGTGCCTTGGGAGAAGGATATGATAGTTTCGAGGGATTCCCTTGATCGATACCTTCGAATATATGTATAAACTCTGACAGACCCGAGATGAGACGTTAATTAGAGTTCATCTCGAAACCAATACGGAATTCGTGATGTCAATTTGTTTTTATCACCGCAAACAATTGCCTTGAGACTGGTATACCGGGATTAAGATAATTAGAAACAAGGATCACAGCGCCCGGATTTCCCAGTTGCTCAACACATCGAAGCCATTGCTAGATAGACCCTCCTCATTGGGGGGCAGGTAAATAAATAGCCAGCTGCCGTGAGACTGGTACGGCAGTTCAGTAATCAAAAATCATCCAACCGAGTAATACGCGAGTGCATGGCAAGCCCAGGTCTTCCGGATATTGCCCTGCGGAATCGAGAAGGGATTACAAATCCATGGCACTTTTCCTCCCCGCGTCGCGATGTCGTGATTGCGTCGCAAGGTTAGCTCAACATTGGGCGAGAGATGTAAGTCGCCGCGCCATAAGACGGGAGACTTGTGCGGGGTTCGGTGGTTTCTCAGCAGCCCAATTAATAATGCGACGGAGGCAATACAGCGGTAGAGTCCACTGATGGACTGCTGTAGAAGAATGCCGCCTTCACTTACATGATCAACTGCGGTAAGAAGTAAGTAAGTACCTACTTGGAAGTATTCACAATTATTCCCGGCAGCGCAGCGTCTTTGGGATTGTCTATTTAAATCGTCACAACCTCCTCATAGCCACGTATTTGAGATATTCACAGCTCTCTCTCATCATATACCTTCTTGCTTTTATCTCACCCATAGCCTTATACATCATACATTATACATCATCACATCACGCAGCATAAGTACATTGCACTCACGATAAAACCCAAATAGAAGACATCATGGCATCCAAGTTCTACGCAGTCATTATCGGAGCCGGCGGCGGCACTGGTGAGCGAGCACTTCCTTACTTATCCCCACACCCCACGCTATATTTCGTGACATGCGCTACTCTATGCAATCCCCATCACAGCACTTATATGCTAATTGACAATCCATCACTCAAGGCGGGGCTGTAGCATCGCGATTCGCAAAGGAGTACCCAGTCGTCCTCCTGGCACGAACGCCCGCAACCTATGAGAGCAGCGTAAAGGCAATCAACGACGCCGGCGGCAAGGCGATCGGCGTCGTCGCCGACGCGGGTGACCGGGCCTCGCTGGACGCCGCCTTCGAGACCATCGCCAAGGAACTGCCGGACCACCAGCTAGCCGCCGCCATCTACAACGCCTCGGGCGGTCTCCAGCCTAGGCCGTTTGTCGAGGTCGATCCCGCTGTTCTGGAGAGCAGCATCGATGTGAACATGTAAGTCATTATATCTCCTCTCCATTTCCCCTATCAATAAACCAACCACGAGACACATTAAAGAAAGGAAAAAAAAAAAAAAAAAAAAAAAAAAAAAGTCATCAGAGCTGACAAGTGACCGCCGGGACAAAAAATACAGCCGAGGATTCTTCAACTTCGCCCAGAAGACTCTGCCCCTCCTCGAGGCCTCGGTGAGCACCTCGCCGCACCCGCCCTCGCTCATCGTGACGGGCGCCACGGCCTCGGTGAAGGGGTCCGCGCGCTTCGCCACCTTCGCCGCCGGCAAGTGGGCGAAGCGGGCCCTCGCCCAGTCCATCGCCCGCGAGTACGGGCCCAAGGGCGTGCACGTCGCCCACGCCATCATCGACGGCGTCATCACGGGGCCCAGGACCGAGGCCTACACGGGCGTCAACGGCGGCGCGCCGGACGGCAAGATCAGTGCTGATTCGGTACGTTCTAGATCCCTTTCTTTCTCTCTCTTTTTCTAATATATATATATATATATTTCATCCCTCTCAGTATAACAGGTCTTGTCGGCCAATTTGAATCTTCGACTTTCCTTGACTGACGTTCAATTGTGCTTCTTAGATTGCCGAGACGTATTGGAGCCTGCACACGCAGCATCGCTCGGGGTTCACGTGGGAGGTCGACATCCGACCTTATGTCGAGAAGTGGTAAATGCAATAACGATATATTGTCCAGTTATGATTAATTAGTAATGATCACCAAGTCCACTTGTTTCTTTCACCGCGAGTCTGTGAAGTACCGCTCGGGGACCTACGGAACCTTTTACTGTGTAATGTCTGGATGCAGCAGTTGTACTTCGTATGAGTGTCTCGCGATTTAAGTCAAGAGAAGGAGAGGGTAAGATATTAATTAAATATCAATTCCGGGTTGTAGCAGGGTTTTATATCATGATTGAACGCAGCCAGACGTCCCTTCAACTGAACATCTCCACGAGCTGGATGCTACTAACGTATCGTTTTATTAGTGACGGTGAACCGCGTGATACACCTAACCATATTGCTAGCCCGGTCCCAATCCTTCAAGACAAGGAGAGCCCCTGACCTAGGACTAAGCTTCTCAGCTCAGAGACACGACACATAATGAAGACCAACCCAGGAAAAGGGAAAAAGAAACATCTCCCGCTCGCTAAACCCTCACAGTCCCCACGAGAGGGAGTTTCCGACTACTACCCCCAACATAAATCCGATACTCACCCCCAGGCAGCACCCACTTCTGCGCCGCCACGTCCCAGGCGCTCAGGTCGCGCCTCGTGAGCTCGAACCGCACAACCGCCTTCTCGCCCGCTTTCAGCACGGGCTTCGCGAACCCGCGCAGCTGTCGCGGCGCCGGCCCGCCAGGGATCCCGACGTACAGCTGCGCGACCTCGGCGGCCGTGACGGACCCCGTGTTGGCGAGCGTCGCGGACACCCGCACGAGCGTGTCCCAGAGGTCCGCCTGTCCGCCGGCGATGATTTTCCCCGACGGGTAGGGGGAGAGGTCGGCGCCGTCTACGACCGCGACGGTGAGGGCCGAGTACGCGAACGTGGCGTAGCTCAGCCCGAACCCGAACTCGTACCGCGGCGTGACGTTCCGCGCGTCGAAGCCGCGGTAGTCGATCTCCACGCCCTCGGCGAAGTCCGACTGCGGGAACAGCGCGTAGATGCCGTCCGGCGCCGTCGCGTTCTGCAGCGCGCCAAAGTCGCTCTCGTTCCGCGGGACCGAATACGGCAGCTTCCCTGACGGGCTGACCTCGCCGTAGAGGATCGAGACGAGGGCGCGCCCGGAGTCCTGGCCGGGCAGGTGCGCGAAGAGCAGCGCAGTAACATTCGGGTGGTCGATGAACTGGTCGACAAGCCGCACGCCCGCGTTGTGGAACACCACGATGGTGTTGTTGCATTTCCCCGCGACATTAGTAATCAGCGCGTCGGTGAAGTCGTCGTGGAGCCCGGGCCTGTCCCATCCCTCCGTCGCGAACGCGTTGCCGACCACGATGCACGCATCGGACGACTGGTCGACCGAGGGATCCTCGCCCTCGAAGTCCCACCAGAGACTGGACCCGTCTTCGTATGCGCGAAGGCTCAGCGCTTCGAACGGCGAGCTTACGTACGCCGGCTGGTTTGCGCCGGACCCGCCGCCCGAGATGAGTGTTCCGTACGGAGCGATCTGCATGTGCGTCTCCGCTGCGGACTCGCCGCCGCCATTCCAGTCTTTTGCTCCGGGTGTGTAGGCGGAGAAGGACTTGGCTGAGTAGCCGAATAGCGAAATGAGTTTGGGGGATCGTAGGGGTAGGGCGCCCTTGGTGTTCTTGAGCAGAACGTGCGATTCAATGGCGCTTTGTAGGAGCACGTCTTTATTGCGTGGCGATGTCGCGATGACTCTCTGGTGCGCGGTTGATAGATCCTCGGGCATCCCGACCCCGGGGGGCGGAAAACTGGCTTTTTGATTCATCTTGTACCATGCTGCGAGGATTCTGCGCGGTGCCGACGGGTTAGTTATCTACTTGGGGAATCTGCGCCGGATACTAAATGAAAATCGCATGGTGTGTGCGTGTGCTGTTCTCACCTCGTTGCCATATCGTCCAGTCGGGCCTCGGGGACAGATCCATTCTTCACGGCCGTTGTCAAGTTGCCCGCCCAGAATTCAGACCCGCTAGGCATCACCATGTCCATGCCTGCCAGCGCCGTCGCGACGCCCGCGTGTTGCGCGCCCCAGTCCGACACGACGAAGCCCTTTCTCATTGTCAGCGGGATGGATTCCGGCACGTCCCTATGAATATTTAAACCAGCTAGCCCGACCGGGCACGATGAACTCACCTGGAACCCGAGCTCCGTCTTCAGCAGCTCGTTCAAGGTCTTACTGTTCGCGCAACCGTACGAGTTGTTCACGCGATTGTACGAGCACATGATATTCCCCGTTCCCGCTTTCACGGCATCTTGGAAAGGCCTGGGAGAAGCATAAAAGCGTTTTCGTCAGCAATGGATGCTTCAGGATTATAGAGACTTATTCATTCATCCCATGATACGAACCAGAGATATAGCTCGTGCATTGTCTTATCGTCAATGTTGGCTGACACGGCGGTCACGTTGTCTTCGGGGTTTCGATTCGTTTCTTGCTCGTTGGCGATGAAGTGCTGCGATAATCTCATTAGTACTCGTCATTTGGACGGGCGAAGAAGAGCGCGGGTGAATAACTGAATAAAAAGGGGCAAGGGGCAAGGGGCAAGGGGAGTGCAGGTACCTTGGTGCTCGTGATGACACCTGTAGACTGAATCCCCTGCACAGTCTGATATGCCAATGCGCCGCATAAGTACGGATCATTGGAGAATCCTATTGACGTTATATCAGCACTGATTAATCATCTCGCTCTGCATGATAAAACAACCCTACCTTCCCAATTGCGCCCGCTGGATGCAATTCGTCCTAGAGGTCCGACGACAGGACCAAGCGCAACATTGACCCCTTTGGTTCGAAACTCGCCGCCCACTACGAGTAAGTAACGATCAGCCATGTCTTAATTACCCACACCAGAATAGCGTATACAGGCAGGCAATTAGGGGCCGCGTCACGTACTTCCAACTGCCCTTTCACGAGCGAGTTCTCGGTTCCAGCTATGTCTCGCATAAGCGCCTTGACATCAAGACACGGGGTCACGACACCAAGGCCTCACTCACCTCGCCCCAACCGAAATCCCCGCCGGCCAGCTTGAAACGAAGTTCGTCGTTCGCGGTCCGTTGCCAGCATCGCTGAGACAGAGGCCCGGGAAGTTAACCCGCGGGATGGCAGGAATTATCCCGGAGCAGGAGCTGTGGGCGTCCACGCCGCCTGTGAGATTCACCTAGTCGTCTCTATTAGTCTAGTCCAGTGCGCTGCTGATCTTTGTCCACAATGTTCATCGCCGCACCTTTTCCTCGCGACTCAATTGAGATACGAGTGCTCGGGCTTGTGTGTAGGCGGCTGCCCAGTCGCCGGTGCCTATGCCTTTCGCTGTGTTTTATTAGTCGGGATTCGTATAGACTGAGTGTGTAAAATCGACGGATGGGCTAAAAGATTACGAACGCGATGGGTACACGGGAGGTGATTGCCCATAGAAGGCTGTGTCATCTGTGATCACGTCCTCGGCGAGGCCTGGCGCGGCCAAATAGGCGAAGATGTACAGCGCAGAGGATAACATTGTAATGATAAGAAGCATTTCTTGTGAGAGCCCTTTTTCGAAGGGACAAGTTTGGGATCCCCGATGAATTGTTGGGTGTCTGGGTACTAAACGGAGAGCTATATAAACAAAGAGATTATGATACACAAGCACTCTATTTACTAGATGCGGCTACCTTGGTGATTGATCTACGCACGTCTGCGGAGAACCTGTCCAAGGAGACACACGATCCATTGTATGTACGATTATCTGGGCAAGGACACCCGCCATCTGGGTGACGATCATGATGACATGTCGCGTCTGCCGCTCGGATTCGGGGTAAAGTCAATACGAGTAGAAAGAGCGGTCCATTCATCTGTTGCATAGTGAGGGGGAAAGGGGGAAAACAGGACTTACATGTGAATAAACATCTCGGAACTCACAGTGTAATTACTCCAGTCCTTTCGTCCATACTGTGCATACTTATAACATGGCCCTTATCCTCATAGGATTTTAGCAATACAAGCTCGAACATGACGCTCTGATTCATCTCGTATAGAATCTGGGATGAGACCATGTAGGCCGCTGTAACATCGTATCCAGGCGGCGATGCCATGCCTAATGACCTCCAATTCCCCGACGCGCAGGGCATGACGACCTGCCCTTTTGTTGGATGTCGATGCGCGGGGATGAAGCGAATTGAAGTACCCCAACGGCTATAGCGCACAGGCAGACAAAGGTCAACTTTACAACTAGCAGCTCTAGGTTCAGTAATCCATCTGCTGTTTTGGGTTAGTGGGCTTCTAATTTTATTCAACGCGCGATTACTACTACTACAGCTACGAAGTAGGTACCTATTTATTTAAGTAGGTAGTGCCTTATAGTGCAGGGAACTTCGGGAGGGCATGAACTTTTCAGCGCGTCGATAGGGCGAAATCACATTCAGTCGAAAGGTGAAATGAGGCATGCACCAGTCCTACTGTTTAGAAAGATATTTTTTTTCTTCATTTTTTACTGGCTAAAACTGGCTTTCTGCTTAATTATTTTTATAGAGATCGCATAGGTCTCTGTTCTATCGAGTTGATGACAGCTCGGCTGGAAACATTCGTTAATTTCCTCGGTAAGTCGCTACATCCAAGTTACTGGGTTTTCAAGAACACTGCTCCCGGAACAATGATCCAGCATGTGGCCCTGTAGCTTTCACACCGCGAAGCTCATAGCAATGCCGACCAGGATTGTGATGAGGAAACCAGAGCCACAGAGACCTTGCAGAATACCACCATTCGTGGGCGTGGGCTGCGCTTCATTCCTCCCAGTCGAAAGGGGGGTTTCACTTGTAGCGGTTCCCAAAGTTGTCGGCGCTGACCAGAAACCCGATGTGGTTTCACTTGGAGCGGTTCCTGAAGTTGTCGGCACCGACCAGAAATCCGATGTTCTCGATGCCTGCGTCGGTCCGGCCGTTGTTGGGGATGACGCTACAATTTTCGTCGTCTCTATTGCAGTCTCCGTTGAAGGCGGCGCGGTTATGCCCATCATGAATGCGTATTGCGAGGCGACACTGACTGGAAGGAGCCCGAGGTCGCTTGATTGCCACTGTACCGTCACCTGGTCGTGCTCAATCCACAGCTCTGGCGGCAGTGTCGTGTATACGTCCGTGGTAGATATGTTCGGGTCGAGAAGGAACGCCATAGGGGTTGTGATAGCTGATGTGCAGAGGTACTCATCGTCCACAGATAGCGGAGAGAACCCGCTAGCATTGTCAATCACGGGCCTCTAAAGACTTACTACGGACAGCACGTACCTTTGGCAGCATGCCGCTGTCCAGACTGATTTCCCGTCATTGGATCCGAAAGTATGTTTGACGATATGCATGTGAACCGGACACACGCCCGGGCTAAAAGTAGGGTAAGGGGTGGTGTACTGTGTCGGGATGCATTTGGTGAATGATGGATCTACCCATCCACTGCTAGGTGGAATGATGCTTGTCCCGGGCGCATGGTCGTCCACGAAAACGGCAAATCGATTAGAGCACCCAGAAGCAGGAGTGAAGAGAGTAGTTAACCCTGCCATGATAAAATGGTTCGTGTAAATAGTCTGATTAATCCAAGCAGCCGATAAAACGTATAGGGAATATACCGAGTAAGCTCACCATGATTCTACGTCTATGATATTTCATATTGATGGTGTTGTGTAAGGCGTACCTCGAGCGCAGGTATACGCCTTCCATCCTTCTCCTGGATCGCAGATGCCGGACCGATATGACTATCTGATGTTCTGTCCAATTTTAAGGACTCTGCCGATCGCCATCTATTGCGACGGCCGGGTTACGTAACATCAGCAGTCCTTAACCTACTATGGACTGGGTAGGAATTACGTGTGACTCCATCGCAGCGAAGGCAATGCGACGGTCAGTGCGACGGAAGTTATCACATTTCTTGCCTAATCATTCTGTATTTCAGCGGAGAACGTCGTATAGCCTGCTGCCTTCGTTGACTTTTATGTGGCAGGTCTATAAATTTGTGCTTGTCGAGGACCCATCCTATCAGGACATAATTACCTATGTACCTGAAAATAATGGTATCGCCGAAACTGAGATAGATAGATCTCAAGTTTCAGATTCTAGAAATACCTAGTACAAGTTCAGCTGATCTCAAGACTTTAAGGCTGACTAATCTAGATCTCCAGATACTAAAGATTCAGAGTCCCCATTCAAATCCTCTGACGCCATCCCCTCCTATTTTTAGCATCCACGCCAACTCAAAGTCAACGTTTGAACATGGCACCTAATCATAAAATCGCGTTAGTCCAACTTCATCCTAAGGTAAGTGCTAGTATGTTCTTATAGACATTAAGAGGTGTTTTTGCCAGAGCGAAGTAGCTGAATGACAAAACCTCCGAGCCCCTCACAATCATGGTTTCAGCTCGTATTACCCCTCTCTGTGTTGACATCGTATCATCGCTGGGACCGCACATATTGCTTACGCTTAACATAGCCGCTATCGCCAGCCGACAATTTCCAGAAAGCAGCCTCGTTTATACGGGACGCCGCTGCTCAAGGTTGCCATCTGGCCGTGTTACCAGAGTACCACCTCACGTCATGGGTTCCTGATGAACCAGGCTTCAAGGCCTCATGTGCAGACTCAGTCGTATATCTGCAGAAATACCAAGATTTAGCGAAAGAGCTGAGGATCTGCATCGTTCCGGGTACCATCATCGAGTCGGAAGGCGAGACGCTGCAGAACATCGCGTACTTCATCTCATGGGATGGCGAGATTGCCGGACGCTACCAAAAGAAGAACCTGTGGCATCCCGAGCGGCCTCATCTCGTATCATCCACTCACGAGCCTCACCGCGCCTTCGATACCCCTCTTGGTCGCGTCGGTCTGCTTATCTGCTGGGACCTGGCGTTTCCGGAAGCCTTCCGGGAGCTCATCGCCGATGGCGCGCATCTTATCTGCGTGCCGGCATTTTGGCTCATGCGCGACGACGTAACAGACGAGAGCTATGCCTTGAACCCGGATAGCGAGGCCTTATTCCTAAATAGTACGGTTGTTACTCGTGCATTTGAGAATACATGCGCCGTTGTATTCGTCAACGCCGGCGGGCCCGCGGAGGATGGGGAGAACACGGGCTATGCAGGCCTGAGCCAGGTTGGTGCTCCGCATATCGGGTCACTAGGGCGACTGGGCCCGGCCGAGGGCATATCCATCGTCGATTTAGATATGGATGTGCTACGGGTCGCGGAGCAGAGCTACAAAGTGCGACAAGACAGTAAGTTCTCTGAAAGCAGAATACCTGATTCATGTTTTGGATGAGATTCCCAGGGTTTCCATAGTTGATGTAATTCGGTTCCCCCCCCCCCCCCCACCCACTCACCCGCACCCCAGAACCTATTTTGCATGAGCACATTGCTGACTAGGCTTTAATAGTGCAAAGGGAGGGATGGCACTACGCTTACACACGGATCCGTGAGGAGGGTAAATTTTGAATATTATAGCAAGCATTGTATTGCCAGCATAGTCTGTGGTTGTCGCGTATGTATTTCTCCGAATATTAACTGGCTCATCCCAAATTAGCGTTACACGTTAGGCATTATTGCCATTAATTATATACTTATGCTATTATGTGTTTCAAGATTCACTAAATATGCATCTATATCAGCCGCCGTGCCTTTGACATGGAATTGACGCGACCCCCGTGTCTTCTAGGCTGCATAGGTCAAATGTTCAAAGAGGCTTGTCTGTCCGCCCTGCCCCAAGATTCTGGGATTTACTAGTCATAGTATTGACGGATTGCGAGACGATGTATCGATCATCTAAGCGCCAGAAGAGTAATGACGCCTCCTATTATCAAGACTTGACTTCTACAATTTAGTTCTAAGTAGATCGACGAGCTCGCAGGTGGGATTATGAGGTTTGCCAGTCGTAATCCATGATAAGGTAGGGCCAAAAACAGACCAGTAGGTTTGCCAGCACACAGCCCAACTGTCTGTAAAATATTGTCAGTAATAAATCAGTTCGGGTAGCCCGCAAGTCAGCACTCAAGATTTAACACTTACAATAGTTTATGTCTTGGCTGACGTTTGCTGGTTGCTTTGGAACCGATGTCGCATCATCGGTATAGTAATCCAGGAAAGCTTTGTAATGCTTGTCGAAGCCTGTGAGATCAACTGTGCCCGAGCTTGCGCCGAGCACTGGCAACGCAACATTTGTATTCGGCCTGTACTGCAGGGACATGGCTTTGCCCACCAATCCGACTTGATTTGGCTCTCCAACTGTGATGTCTGAGACGAAGAACCCCAGTTCGTTGCCCTTTGATTGCATATTTCCAGTATAGTTGAAGTAGAACCGATAAGATGAGTTGTCGGCTATATCAGGGACGGATTTGCTGTCATAGTGTAAGACCAGTTGTATCTCCGGATATGAGGGAGCGACAACGGTGTGGAGGTAACCTAACATTGTTCATTAGTATTATTACAACTTGTAATAATCAGGCTGTAAGCCATTGTGTGTGTCTCACCGTCAAGCCGGCTATTATGAGCCCGGCCCTTCACACGTAGGGCAAACGGGCCATCTGCTATTAGATCAGGGATGTCATCGCCTTGCGCAATGGCTACCGTCGCTGAAATAAGGCCGTATACGTGAATAGCGGTCCAGATCTTCATGATGGAGAGATGCGAGCTTGGTATAAGCAAGCGGGGGATGCGGTGATGGGACTATGCGTTTAGGAAACTATCTGGGAAAAGGGGGCATGAAATTGGTGTGATTCGAGGCCTGAGACGGAATATTGAGTATGGTTATATATGTTTGCATCCTTGACGAGGAATTCATTCGAGGCTGCCATCCGCCACTTTCGCAAAATCCTTCCAGGCTGCCATTTACTAACCTGTCAGATTGATCAAATTCATTTGCGGATGACAGCTCTTGCTTGGCGCTCATTGGCGAAGCTATATCCTGTCTAAATACGCCATGGCGGAGTATATATAGCTATTTATAGTTAGAAAGATTGAGCAGCGTCGGAAACACCAAATTGGGATAATATGTATTATTGAAATGGAGAGAAGCTGGTCCGAGCCCCAGTGCCAATACTGTATTATTGTCCCTCATGTATTACAAGCACTAACCTAGGCGCGACCCTCCGCGTAGGCTTTCACGGCGTCCCGGTCCTACGGCCATGCAGTCAATCCGAAGGTCTTTGTGGACGAGAAGATGAAGAGGCTGCAGTAGAGAACAACAATGGACTACCGCGTCATCGATGCCAGCTCTATGAGTTTTGAATTCCCAGCTGATACCGGGGAGGAGTCGAGAGCGGTTCTGATTCCGTCTTATGCCCATCTCAGCCTGCAATTGATACCCGAGTCAAGATTCACCTTCTAGAAAGAACCTTACCTTGCATATCGGAGCTGCTACTGAAAGGCGTCGCGAAAAACTGTTGTGGGAGCGCCCGAGCCAAGCAGTTGGAGTTTGACTCTCGACTTCTCGGCTACCCCGTATGTCTGCAGACAATGTCCGCCATTCAAGTTTTGACGAAGAAGTAAGAAATCAGTTTAACGAGAGTATTAGAATATATAGCGGTAACCTCGATAGATCAACGACTAAGCCGCGAGGGCGAGCAGCTCCTCCTACAAAGTTGTAGAGCCAATAACTGCCTCCCACTCCGGATTCACACCTTCCCTTCTATTTATTTGTCTAGTTCTTGGAACTATTAGTACCTAAGGGCAACCTGCACCAAAAACACCAACAACGCTAAATTAGCGTAATCTTACGCAAAATACTAAGAATATACTACTAGTAGTATTTTTTATTAATAGCAGAGCTTTTTATACTATAACGCGCGTTTATACCGCAATATATACCTATTATACCTAACTTTTAATTTATTAAGCAAATAGAGCTTTTAACTTTATTTGCTAGCAATTTATAGCAAAAAAAAGTTAGAATTAATAATATATATATACTTTTAAAAATGTTTATATTTATAAAGAAAAATACTGCTAAAAAGCCTATATTATAAAGCTTAATTATTAACTATTTTATTAAAATAAAATATAATATAAAAATCTAAAAAAAAGTTATTATAAAGTTAATAATTACTTTTAATAGCTTTATTAAATCGTTTAATTAGTTAAAATAAAGCTTTTAATATAAGTATATATAAAAACTAGCTAGCAAAATTAGCTAATACTTAAATATAGTAATATTTGCTTATATAAGCAAAATAATTACTATATATATTTAACCTTAATTAATTTACTTTATAAGTAGTACTAGTAGTAAAGCTTAACTATAAAAAAATGCTAAAGTATTTACTTTTTATATTACTGTTATAAAAAAAGCAATAAAAACTTCTACTAAAAGTTAGAAAATATAGTTAAACAAATCTTTAGTAGCATTTTTTACTTCTTTTAAAGCTTAATTTAAACTTATTAACGCAAAAAACTTATAAATTTTAGTATAAGTTATAAAAAATAAACTTTTTTACTAACTTATCCTATTTATAGCAAAAGTAGCTTTAATTAAAGAGCTTTAAGTAGCTATAGCAGATATTTAAAATATTTAACTTATTAAAACTAGCTAGTTAATTAAAACAGCTAAACTAAAAATTTAAAACAAACTTATATTAATAGAAAATTAAGCCTTAATTACTAAAATATTAAACATAGAAAAAATCAAGCTTTTTAAAACTTAAGTTATATATATAATCGGCAAAGTATTTACCTTATTTTTTAGTTATATAAATAAAGAATAACTAAACGATATTATAGCCTAATAAGTTAAAAAAAAAGCCTAAATATAAACAGAATATATATTAATAAATATATATTTATTAAAACAAAGTATTAACTTTTATATAAGCTATTATACCTAGGTAATATTTTTTAAGCACTTAGTAAAATTTTTTTAGCTTTTTTTTATAAACTAGCTTATAAAACAAGTTATAAAAAAGCCCTTAATTAAAAAATATAAAGTATAAAAAGTTAGCTACTAAAGCTACTATATAACAAAATATTACTTATAAATAATACGCTATAAAAACTATAGTAACAAATTAAACATTTATAAACTAAAAACTTATACTAAGCTTTTTAAATATGCAAACTACTATAGCTTATACTTTATAGGTTATATAAACTGCTTTATAAAGCTAAAAAGAGCTAATAAAAAAGTAATTGCCCTTTTTAAAAAGCAACTTTAAAAGATCTGCAAAATTGGCAAACAAAAATATAGCAATAAAAACCGCCCTAATTTTACAGCTACTAAACCTTCTACTTCTAACTCTAAAAAAAGCAAAAAAAGCAAAGCTACCACTTATAAAAAGCAACTAGCTAATAAGCTATTACTACTTATTTTTAGTATATTTAAACAATTCTTTTTATTAAAGCGTAACTTAAAAAAGCACAACTTTAAAGCAATAAAAAAAAATATAAAAAAGCTCTAAAAAGCTATAATAAATATAGCAAAAAATAAAATAAAAAAAGTTAAAAATACTATTAAAATATTAAGTATAAGCTTTAGCTTACTACTATTTCTATTTTTAGCCGCTAAAGCGGCTATAAAAAGCAAAAAAAAAGCCGCTAAAATAACCTTTTTAAAACTTACTACCTTTTACTAAAAGTATTCTACTAACGCTTAAGCTTTCTAAAAAATAACTAAATAGTATATAATACTTTTTCTAAAAAAAGCAACAATAATAATTAATAAACAAAAAATAAACTAATAATAATACTGTTAAACTAAGCTACTAAAAGCTTTAATAGTTAAAATTTACAATATTAAAAAAACTTAGCTAATATATATTACCTTTTTATAGTAGTACTAAAAAAAAAGTATTAACGTAATACTAGTTTAAAAACTTTAAGTATTAATTTTTAGTAAAACTTTAATATAAAATTACTAAAGTTATATTTTTTATATACTATTAAACTTTTAAAATAGCAAAAAAACTAAACCTAAAATAATAACTTATATTTAAAAAGGTGTAAAAATTAGGCCGACCTTTTGGTAACCTATTTACTTAAAAGATCTACTTTAGCTAAATATTAATAACTACTTTATATTTAACTACTATAAAGTACCTACTACTTTAAAAGTATTTAACTATATTTACTTATTAAAATTATTTTTAAACTGCTTAATTATAAATAATATAAATATAAACTATTTAAATTAAAAACTAAATATTACTTCTTATAATAAAAGCTATTAATTAGCTACTTAATTAGCATAAATAAATATATACTATATAAAAAAGCTAGATAAAGCTATATATAAAAACGGACACGTTATTAACTTAGCATTTTTAAATATACTTTTTCTAAAAGTATAAATAAACTTAAACTATATATTAAGCTTAAACTACTACTTATAAAAAATCTAATTTTTAAACAAAAAAAAAGAATAAATATATAAACAAATCTGCTAAAAAGTTAAAAAAAATAACTTAAATTAACTAGCTAATACTGTTAGCTTAAGCTTAGAATAGTTTTTAAATATATTGATAGCTACTTTTAAAAAAGCTATTAATTATATAGCTATAATACTTGCTATACTACTAATTAATATAGTTAAAGCAATAAATACTTAGTAAAAATTAATAGATAAGTTAGCGCCTTAGTAAATAAATAAGTATATAAAAGCGTATTTAAAGTAGCGCTGCTTTAAAAAAAACCGCTCTATAAAACAATAAAATAGCTAAAAAGTCTTAAAAAAAAGATAAGCCTTTTTAGCAATAATTTATAAAATAAAACAAGATTACTAAAAAATTAGGATTAATAAAGTTAAAACTAATAAAAACTTTTATATATTAATTAGCTAGTATAAACTTAAAACCTATTTTAAAATACTTTTTTTCAAAAACTTAAATATTAAAAAACTAATTAAAAAAAAATAGCGAAAGCTTAGTACTTATATAACAAGATTTTTAAGTACTTTAATATAATAAACAATTATAAAAACAACTTATTTAAAAGCTTAAAAAATTTACTTTAGAAAACAACTATTATTTTAAAAAAAATTTAGTAATATATATATAATATTTTATTAATCTTATTTAAAAATAATAGTATTATAGCAAGGATTATAAAAGCTTACTAAAGCTATATTAAAAAGTATTATAAAGTTTTAAAAAAAAAGATTTTAAAGCTAAAGTACTTTTTTAAGCTATAAAAAGTTGCTTAAGTAGTATTTCTATTAAAGGTAAAAAAAACTAACTTTTTTACCTTTAAATTATTTTAACTTATTGTGCTACTTTTTTATATTAGCAAGAAGTATAAAAGGCTTATAGCTAAAAAGATGGCTTAAATGGCGCTATAAGCTAGAATTTTTAGCTTTTAGTACGCTAGCGCTCTTTTTATAAGGTTAGTAATAAACCTTATTGCTAGCTTAACTTACAAGGTTAAGCTAGCGCTAGTGGCTAAAAAGAAAGTAATACTAGTTATACTAAATATATAAGAAGCGTTTAATACCTTACTTAAACAATAGCTTTTGCAATATATAGCGCTATAAAGCTAGCTTATACTAGTAATAAACCTAACCGATAGCTTTTTATCTAGCAAAACTATGTACTATAAGCTAAAAAAAGCAGCTATAAAAGCTTAAAAATAAAAGTATAAAATATTATAAGGTTTGCTATAGTTACTAATACTTTATATGCTTTATATAGCAGAAATTGTTAGGGCAAATAAGATAAAATAAGGGTATATAGACGACCTAGAAGTACTAGTAATAAGAAATACCTTAGAAAAAATAGCCGAACTTATAGCTAAAAAAGTAAAAGAAATTATAAAATATAAAGAAAAAAACTATATAGCTTTTGCCTCTAAAAAAATAAAAGCGGTTTATTTTATATATAAATACAAAAATATTGATTTTACGATTAATATTTTAATAAAAAATATTAAACTAATCCTATTTTAAGATAGCAAAAGTATAACTTTTATAGCAAAATAAATTAAATAAAAGTTTAAGCTAGCACTTTAGTAGCTTAAAGTTTAACTTAACAGAAAATTTAGCTTTAAATAACACGTTAAAATAAGAGCTACTTTTACTATATAAGTTTCTAATTATATTAAAGTATTTATATTAACTACTAAGAAGTTTTTAGTAGCTTTACTTTAAAAAATAGTTAAAATAGTA
The DNA here is from genome assembly GCA_022578855.1 of Nemania serpens. Lineage (NCBI taxonomy): Eukaryota > Fungi > Ascomycota > Sordariomycetes > Xylariales > Xylariaceae > Nemania > Nemania serpens. The sequence continues at coordinate 169,127 of MU396769.1, forward strand.
GTACTTTTATTGCTAATTTATAAATATAAAGCCTAGTATAAAAGTAAAACTAAGCTTATAAAGTATAAAGCGCTTAATAAGCCAGCAGAAATAAGCATAAGGCTAAGCAAATACTTAAACTTAATATAATATATAATTATTAAAGCAGCAAAATAAATACTACCTATATAAAAAATATAACTAAATATAACATTTTTTATTAATAGCGGATTTTTAACCATATAAATAGCCTTAAATAAAGCTTAGCTATACTTTATTTATAAAATTAATATAGTTTTTAAAAAATACCCGCTAGCTAAAAAAGCAGTTCTTAAAAGGATTAGCAAGAGCAAAAAAATAAGCAAATTATAAAAATCCTATTTAAATATCTAACTAGTAGTTGTACTACTTTTTATAGTAGATAAGCTAGTAATTTATCTACTAAAGTACTTAATAAGCTTTAAAGCCGACCTAACAAACAGACTTTCTAAAAAGAAAGCATTTAAAGCATTTAAAAAATAGTTTAATAAACAATTAGTTTTTAATATAATAGTTTTTTTAAATAGCTTTAAAAATAAAAAAGGCAAGCTTAAATATAATTATACTATATATAAAAGCATAAAAAAAGTTGCTATAAAAAGCGGCGGCATAAGTATAATAGGTAATATCTTTAATATAAAAAAAATAAGTTTGCTTAAAAGGCTATAAAAAGCAATTAAGCTATATTTTATAACTGAAATTATAACATGTGCTAACAATATAGCCATAATATGCTACATAAAAAAAACGCACTAAAAACTTCTTAAAAAGCTTTTATTAAGATATACTAGCTAGTTAATTGGTATAATATTTAATTTAAGTAGTTATTAGGCTATATAGACAAAAAAAACAATAAAAAAGCTAATATATTAGCAAAAGCTGCAGCAAAAGATAGCTTATTTAACCTAAAGTATAACAAACTAATTACTTTTAACATTAAGTTAATTACTAAATAAAAAATCTATTTTTATATAAAAAGTAAGTATATAATCGCAGTAGCTTTATAAAGTAATACTTAAATTTTAAGAAGTAGTATTAGAAAATTACTTCTATTTAAGAGATTTAATTAGTATATGCGTAATTTTTTGCTTAAGTAGTTAGATCTTTTAAATCTTGTTTGCTAAGCTATTAGCGTATAGCTATTTCTATTACTAGCTTTAATTATAGCACCTTATTATAGCTACTTTTTTATACTATTTTTTCTTTCTTTAGTATTAGTCTTTAATACCGCATTTTTTAATTAATTATACGCTATAGTATTAGTTACGTTTTTAATACCCCAAAAAAAGTTATTTAGTTAATCTCTAATTAATATATAAAGTATTATTATGTCACGGAATAGTGGATACAACAAGGGTTAAGAGCATGCCAGGTCACTTGGATAGCAAGTCACTTAGTACCCAAGAGCACCGATATAGGCCTAATATGCTCAGGCTGTCTATAAAAGCAGGTCAAAGGACCCTCGATTATGTAGATAGATTCTAGCTAGCAGGTTTAACTAAATACTACTCATGGTCCCGTATCGTCAGAGGCACTGGTCTCCTATTCCCACCAGATTTCCTCACACCTCCGTCAGATATTACTGCTTTATAATTAAAAAATATTAGTACTTAATATAGTTGCTAATTATTTACCTTATATAAATTTGCTAAAAAATATAAACTATATATATAGTTTTAATTTCTTTTTTTATTATATTTTTTTAACTAAGTTTTAATTAATTAGTTATATATTATTATTATTTTATAATAAAGTACTTATATACCTAAAGTAATTATAGTTTAATTGCTATATAATACTATATTATTAGCAATTAATATATTTTATATATATTTGTTAATTAAATTTAAGTAATAAGTTTTTTTTTTGCTTTTTTTTTTCTTTTTTTTTTTTTAACCGTTTTATATGTCTTATTTTTTAGTTTAGTGCTTCTTTTTTTTATATCTTTTTTCTTGTTACTTTTTAACTGTTTTATAATTTTAGCGTATTACTTTTTTATTTATTAGTTTATTTTACTACTTATTCTTTTTTTTTTTTTTTTTTTTTTTAGTTTTTTTATAATAGCTAATCTATTGCTTTTTAAGTACGCTAAAAAAAAGCATTATTATTATCTAAAGCAAGCTATTACTAATTTATTTTTTCTTTTTAGTTTAATTAATAATACTACTTCTTTTTTATTTATTAATAGTTTATAGTTTTATTATTATAAAATAGTTAACTTTTTTTTGCTTTAATATTTAATAAGTTATTTATAGCTAATTTTTTTAATTTTTTAGCTTATTATACTAACTATTTATTAAACTAATACTAATTATATACTAATAATTTTTTAAGCTATTATATTTAAAAATTATTATACTAAGTTTAATTATATACTAACTTTTTGTTTTTATAAGTTTATTTTGTTTATTTTTTATCTTTATATATTAACTTTTATTATTAGCTTATTATTTTAAGTTTAATGTTTTAATGCTAACTTGCTTTTTTTTTCTTTATAATAAACCTTAGCTTGCTAAATTAATGCTATTTCTGTTAATTATTTATTATTTTTTTATAAATTAGTTATGCTAGGTTTAATTACTTTTACTATAGGTTATTTCTTTGTTATTTTTTTAATTTTTTATTGCAGCTTAAGTAGCAAAGCTTTTATTATGCTTTATTTTTTTTATAACTATTGCTTTCTTTTATAATAGCTTTACTTTTTAGTTAGTAAAGCTTTAGCATTTATTATTTCTTTTTATTATTTTTATACTAATTCTTTTTCTGTTAGCAAATTTAGTTTTTCTTATTACTAACTTTGTTTTAATAGCTTTATTAGTACTTTTACTTTTAGTTTTTAACTTAATAGTATAACTTTTGCTAATTAAGCTTTTATTACTATTAGTTTTATTAGCCTTAGTAAGCTATAACTTCTTTTATAAACTGTTAAACTTTCTTTATTTATTTTCTAACTAGTTATTAATTAGTATATTAGTCCTATTTTAGCCTTTTTTAGTAATACTGCCTTTTTAGTTGCTAATTATTCTTCTTTTATTATTAATGCTTTTTTTTTAATTATTAACCTAATTTTTTTTAAGGCTTTTTTAGCTAGTAGTGCTATTTTTTTTACTATTACTAATTAGTTTTATTTTTTTTGCAAACTTATTAACTATTTTTTTAGCAATTTAAAATATAACTTTAATATTAAAATATTAATTTCTACTGCTAAATAAGCATTATTAGTATTTTATTTAATTATTTAATTGCTTATTTAAATAACTTTAACTATTACTAATTTTATTATACTTAATTACTTATTTATTATTACGCCTGCTTTTATAAGCAATTTAATTAAGCATAAACTTTTTGTTTTATTTTTTATGCTTTAGTTTTAATTATTTGCTAGCTTATTTGCTATTAATAATAATTTTAACTTTTTTTTTAATAGCAATTTTAGTTTTTTTTATAATAGCAATCCTTTGCTTTTTTATTATAATTTTAGCGCTAATTACTTAAATAATAATTAGTTATTTTTTTTTTCTAATTTAGCTATTGTTTCTTTAGCATTTAATTACTTAATTATAGTAGTATTTTATAAAAAATTTTTAAAAAAATATTCTTTTAATAACAATATTAGCTAGTTATATTTTAATTATACTATAGCTAGTACTACTAAAAATAATAATAACGTTATTATTAAAGCTATTATTTCTTATTTAAATTATATATTTAAAATATATTTTAATTTTTAATTATATTATATTTATTTTTTAAACTTAATAGCTAGTACTAAATATATATAGTATACTTATAATTATTAAGCTTATTTTATAGTACGTTTTTTTACTTATTTTTGCTTATTTGCCAACTTATTTGCTTTAAATTTTAAAAGCTTTTTGTAGTACTATTTAATATTTTACTTAGTTTGCTATAAAACTATGCTATAATATATAAAATTATTAGCAATAAACTTTTGCTAACTTTTTAACTGCTAATTAAATTATAATTTTTAGCTAAAGGCTTAAAGCTTTTAAAAAAGCTTTTTTAGCTTTTTATAAAACTAAAAATTAAAAAAAGCTTACTATTTTATTAGCACTTAATTTTAAATGTTTATTAATTATTTAAGCTAAAGTTATTTTATATTAATATTTTTTTTTTTTTAATTAAAATATTTTTAATAAATTTTTTTTTAATTACTATTTAATATATACCTATTTTTTAACTAATTTAATTTAGCGTTAATAATATAATAAGCTTATAATTATATTAAATCTTTGTTGCTATTTATTTTTTGTTTAGCTAGAATATAAATATAATTTTGCTATTTATACTTATTTAAACTTTTATTTAAAAAAGTTTGCTTTTACTTTTTTTTTTATATTTTTAATATTAACTAAAATATTAAATATTACTAATTAGCTTTTGCTTTTTTTAGCTTTAACTTTAATTTTTAAAAACTTTTTAGTTTTAATTACTAAGTAGTTAGTACTTTAATAAATGCTTTTTAAGATTTTGCTACTTATACTTTATATAAAACCTTAAAATATCTTTATTTTACGCTTATTTTTTAAGCAATATAAAAAAGGTATATCTTTAACTATTTATTAATAATATATTATTTAGTTAATATTTACTAGTTTAACTTTTTTAGTTTTTTATTTAGTTATTTTTTTTTATAACTATATTAAGTTATATTTTTATTTTTTAGTAGTATTTATTATATATAGCTAAATAATAAAACATAGATTTTATTATAATTTAAAAATATAGGTTTAATTTTTACTGCATAAGTATTTATAGCTTAATTAGCAATTTATGTTTTTTATTTAATTAAAAATAAAGCGTTTACTTATTAATAGTAGTTATTATTACTACTTATATATAATTATTTATGCTTATTTTACCTAGTTACTAACTATTAGTTATACTATTACTTTTTTAGGTTTTTTATAGTTAATTAATAAATTATTTATAAGAATTATTCTGTATTTTTATATATACTTATAGTATATAGTTACTATTTATGCTAGGTTATTTTATTTTAGGTATATTTTTTTTGTTTTTTTTTTATACTTTGTTAAAAAACTTTTTATGTTTATAAAGTATTTCTTAAGTTTCTAAATATTATACTTTATTAACTAGCTTTTTTATTTTACGAAGTATTTTTTTTTTTTGATTGTTTTAGTAATATACTATATCTTTTATAACTTATTTTTTTTATTTGTTTTTTAGCTTAAAAAGTTTTACTTATTTTTTATTTTGCTAACTTTTGGTTTAAAGTTTTAGTAATAATATAAAAAATATATTATATACTTTTAAATATTAAGTAAATAGCTTTACTTAATAAGCTTATAAGCTAACTTTTTTTATAATTTTTATTTTAATATAAATAAATATAATCTTTTTTTTATACTTAAATTAAAAATAAGCTATCGATAGTTTAACTACTTTATTTATTTTAAATTTTATAAAAGTATATTTTTTATTATAGTTTTTTTTTATAGTTTTTATAGCTTTAGCTTAATATTTGTTTAATGCTTACTATATAGCTACTATATATTAAAGCTTTTTTTTTACTTTTTATACTTTAAATTATAAGCATTTTAATATAAAATTTATAATCTTTAAATAATATTTATAAAGTGCTTTAAATAATATATACCTAATAATAGCATATATATTATTATTATATATAAATTTAGTTTCTAGTAGTACTTATGCTTATATATTTAATTTTTATATAATATATATTTATAAATACTTTTTAAAAGTTTAGTATACCTTTTTTGTTTATTTATTTATTTATAAATGTTATATAGTTAATAATTAGCGTTTAATCTCTTTTTTATTACAGAATTTTTTTTAAAAACGGCTTATAATTAGCTTATTTTTATTGCTTATAATACTTTTAGGTAAGCTAAATTAGTACTTTATTTATTTATATAAAATTTATGCTAACTTAGCTATATTTAGCATTTTAATAGTAAATATAAATAAAGTAGTTTTTATAAACTAATTTATAATAACTAAAATAATATTATATATTATTTTGTTAGTTTTACTATATAAAGGTAGCTTTATAATAAAGTTTAAACTAAGTTTTTAAAATAGTTAGTTTAGCAAAAATAAAAACTATAGTTCCTTATATAAATAATACCTAAGTTTTTTAGTTTTATTATATATTTAATATTTGTTAACGTAATTATAAATATGTTGTTTAAGTTTCTTTTAATAAAACTTTTTTTTTAAAAGCTTAGCTATTTTATTTTTGCTTATATGTTCTACCTTTAAGTTATTATAGTATTAGTATATAAGTTATTTAAGTAGCACTTTTTAACTAAGTAATACTAAGTAATTCCTAAATAAAAAAGTTTTATAGCTGTTTATATAATAACTTTTTTATATACTAGCTTATTAGCTAGCTATTTTTTTAAGTGCTATAATATCTAAGTTTTTAGCTTATAGTTCTTTAACTATATTATAAAACTTATAAAATACTTTTAAATAAAATACCGTTTTATTTTTAGCTAGCTTTTTAGCTATAAAATATAAGATATATTAGTTATAAATAATAGCTTTAGCGCTTTTTTTTAGCATAGTTGTAAATAAGTCGGCGTTAGCTTTTGCTAACTATATAACCGCTAATATATAAGCTATTATAGCTATTTATATTTAATAAATAAAGTATTTATAGTTATATTTTTTGCTTTTATTACTTTAAAAATTGCTTATAGCTATATAGCAAAAGTATAAGTTTTTATAAGCTTTAAGATTTATAATTTAAGCTATAGTAATTAGAAACCTTTTTAAATAATATTTATTTAACGTTTTTTTTGTAGTATAAACTAGCTGTTTTATACTATTTTACTATTTTTTAGCTTATAAAATAGCTGCTATTACTTATTATATTTAAATTAACAATTTATTAGTTAACTATAGTTTTTTTTGCAATATTAAAATAATATTTCTATATTAAATCTTATTTGCTATATAATTAAAGCGCTTAAATATACTATTTATAAAGTTTGTTATACCTAGTTAATACTTAATTTTAAAGTTAAATTAAATTAGCTAATATATTTATTTAGCTAATTTATTTTTTAGATCTTTTACTAAAAAATTAACTATACTTTAAAAAGCTATATAGTTTATTTATATTATAAAAGTTTAAATAATTTCTTTTAAGTATTACTTTTAGTACTTATAGCTTTTTATAATAGCTAAAAGTTCTTATTAACTAGTTATTTATTATATTTTAGTATTTATAAGCTTTTATAACTAATATATAATTAGTTACTACTTATTTTTATATAATTAAAATAATATTTTTAAAACTGCTTTAGTTAATATATTTATTTTTATTTAA
>MU396770.1:0-103214 GCA_022578855.1 Nemania serpens
CATAACTTTTCCCGTTTCCAAATACCCCCCCTTAGCGCTTATTTTTTTTGGGGCAACATATTATATAAATCATAATTTAATTTTTAATTTTATAATATGGTTTTATATACCCCCCCCCCCCCCCCCCCTTCCGCGCTTACAAATCTTGCAATATCTACCACGGCAAGCTAGTAGTAGTAACACTAGCCCAGCTACACTATTGGCTGTCTACGAAATCGCATAGAATGACACTTGATGAGACAGAATCAGGTATTTCAACTTGTGTGTTCGTGGTTTTAAACATGTTACGCTGACAAGGTTTAGAATCTTTCGAGCGGGCGTCGAAAGAATCGGGCCGTCGGCTTAAAAACATTTTAGAAACACTTAAAAACCATTAGCATTTTCTGTAAATAACGTACTACACAAGCATTCCAGCTATTTTCTACTTTTTTAATAAAAACGAGGGTAAGAAAGCTTACATCCTCGAGACTCCTTTAGTGCTCACAAAAGTTATAGCTGTGAGAGTGCCACGACTCATCCACCGCATTATCTATAACCGTGCGTTCATCCATCAACTTGAGTCGATGGTCCCTCGCATCCTCCTCACTCATTCCCGCCGGGTCACCGAAATACCCGCGCACCATTGCAGGAGTTCGCGAGGCAATTTCCCTCTAAGGTCACCCAACTGCGCTTCTCCAGTCAACCCATTTTCTTTAAGCAACTGAACAAGCTCTACTGGAAGCTTCGCAAGTGCCGCCTGCTGGGACTTGGCAGATCGTCCGAAGACAGACTCTACCCACCAACTCTGCTGCTGGGGAGGAACATTGGCGGTGGAGATAATACGTAGGCACGGATCAACAAGCCACAACGCGATAAAGCGACGATGGCCGGGCTTCGTGGCGTCGACCAGATGAAAATCGGACACCCGGTGCTGGCTGGTGATACGCAAGGCGTTAGCGGTTCCTCGAAGCCTGGTCTCTTGGAATAGCTCACAAGACATTAGGAAATGCCAGGCAGCGGCCCTGAGGGGTTTCGACACTCCCGTAGTTCTGCAGACAATTCCCGTAGTCCCCTCCTAACCTTGTTCCGTGCACCCATTCCAGCCAATGGTACTGGTCCTGGCCAACCTGGTACTCAGTCTGGTCGCTCAAGTATGAATCGGTCCGCATGCGGAACGACAGATCGCTTGTAGTGACGTTCTCACTGTCGAGATAATACAGAGCAGTAGCACAAATGTGCTCATTCATCTGTCCCTCAACCTAAGAGTCATTAAGCAGAGAGAACAATATCGAACAATGAGCGGCGAGCACCTACATGCCAAGATCCAGCAGGGCGGCTTGGCTTCTCCGGCGTTAGCTCGACAGAAACCATTTTGACAATGATCTGAAGTCCAGAGTCTTTGAAAACCTGAGCAATACGGCGAGGAGGAGAGTAGTCAACTTCTTCGAAGGGCCTGGGTTCTGGTACTACCGGCTGGCGTATTTCTCTCCATCTTTCTTGCAGCTCTTCGATGTCTGACTCGTCATATATATTCTGCAAACCTATATCTTCCACGGCGGTTCCTTTCTTGCGCTCGGCCATCACCTTCTCCTGCCAGTCAGCGCCGTCACTTTCGACAGGTTGGTTGTCTCAATTCTCAACTTGCGCTTGGCTTGGGTTCGCCTATCCTCAAAGCCTCCCACGATGCGGGATTCCAATTCTCCCCATTTTCATCACTGTTTCGGCTATCAGACTAACACACCATCCCTTCAATGTAACGAGTACTTACCCGGGATCATTAGGAAGCGCGACACGAGAAATATTTCGGCCAGCTCCCTTTCTCTCGCCGTAACTTGGAACGAAGCAGACACTGATCCCACAAGGGCAATGCCTTTTCTATGAGCTGCTCGATCGCCTCGTAGATCTCAGGGTATTCCGTAGGATGAAGGTTATTGATGTAGCTTGTAAATTTGACGGAACCGTCTTCACCCAGAGCCACATTGGAGGGAAGCCATTGGTAATCGTCTGACCAGAATTCGAGAGGCACATCACTCCAAGACTCGCTCGAGGCTTGGTTAGAGATAACCGTACCCTTACCTGCCCATTTCGAAACCGCGTCTGCGACGCCAACAACTTCGTTTCGAAACAGTTTGGTTGATTCAAAGACGAGAGGATACATTGATGGGTGCACAAGATTCAAGACCGTTTCACCGGTCCCCGGGTGCCAATCAGGGGGAGTCTTCTTCGTCCTTCTTCAACCTGGCGAAGGCTTTGCACAATGCATCGACCAGAACGGGCTGGATGAGGCTATCTGACTTCGCAACGACCGCTGTGGCATCTAGGGTGGGAATAATGCCGGTATGAGCGAAATACCGTGCTTTGCCTTGGAGCTCCTGGATACACTTCCAATATATTAGCACTAGAGAGGTTCTTTAATAGGTTATACCTACATACGTAGTCGAAAATTTTCTTAGTCATGATTCCTTTAATAGGCTGGAGGTCGAGAGAACTTGTACTGGTAACGGCCAGTTCCCAAAGCGCCTCGTCTGGGTATGCGAGGGCCTCGATCCTCCATTTATCAACAATTTCGTCGTCAAACACCTTTCTGTGCCAATCCACCTTATCAGTTAGTCTGTCCATTATGTGCATCATAGCTACTTCGCGGACTACTAGTAGGCGCGACTCAGAGCCGAGGCAGTTCTCATGATGGCCTGTCGGGTAGAATTCGCCGTGGTCCTGGGGATGGTACCATAAGGACAAGCCAAGGCCGGGGTAAGAATGCATCGTGATCTTATGTCGGTTAGATGTACGCAGATTAGCAATAAGGGCAACAGGCAGGAATGATGACGCTGCTTCAAATGTTCTTGCTAATAAATAAAATGGGCTGCGGAGAGTAAAAGACGCTAATTATAGAAATAATTCATGAATAATATAGCCTGTAGAAAGCTTCCAAGTAAGTATTAGTTGCCCGGCTTTTTTAATAAAATGAATTGGGGCACCCTTAAGCTTTACCTGAGTACCTTAGGTAGCTTAGATGGCATCTTACATGATCTAACAGTTTCATATTCAGTGCGCTTTATTCCATCCAACTTGCTATATTTCTTATTCCGCGATGCGATGTGACCGTCGTCAGTGTTATCGTAACCCGAGATCATGTGCTATTCTCAACTTTTGCCACCCCACGTAAATCTTCCCACTCGCTCTCTAGGATGGCCATTGACACAACATCGTGCCACCTTCTATCCCGATATACTGCCTCTCGGCTGACACCTTCTTGCTTGAATCCTGCTTTCCTGTACACCGACACTGCTCTCTCGTTATAGAGGGAAGCGCCTAATGCTAGGCTATGCAGGCCTCCCCATCTAAATGCCCAGTCTATAGCCCAGTTGATGACCTCAGTGCCGTAGCCCTTGTTCTGCTCCGCGCAGTCTCCAGTTAGCACACAAGCCTGATAGTTATAAATGAAATCGGATGTGTGGCTACCGACCTGATATGCAGGTGAGATCTGTATACCAAGAATCCCTCGACGTTGAAACGGCAAGTTCTCCTTGATAGAAACGTATCCGATCGGCTTGAGCTCCCCTGATGGGCCATCCGGCAGACAGATCATAGTAGCCAGCATTGATGTCTTGATCATCGACTTGAACCTCTCGTCGATCACCTGTCTATTGGCGGGGGAATGAATTGATGGGTTAGATAAGGCGGCAGTGACGGGGTCGGATCCCAGGTGCGTGAAGATGAAACCAAGGTCTGCGTCGTTGTCTTCAAGCGCCCTGTATATAAGCCGCTCAGAGCGAAACGCGTTACCGAGGGCTGATGTCATAACATCCATGGGGACCACCTCTTTCTTGGTTGCCATTGTTGCTGATGAGAGTGTTGATTCAGTTGCTCCATGGTTAATGGTACTCACTGCTTCGGCCGTCGCTCGTGCATTATATAGAGGTCTCTGGCTAGCACTGAACGATATTATCCGGATTCGGTCCTCGCTAGAGCCCGGTCTTAGTACCTATATAGGTTGAACAGGTTCCACCGTGAAGGATGAGGGCATGGGGTTAGAGGATCAGATTAGATTTGATTGATAAGATTAGTCCAAAAGATCCTGGTGACCGACTTCCACAAGCTGGATATATTTAGGTGCGACTAAGAGACTATGACTCATATTCTTGAGATTGATTCGGCCATTCGAGTCAACTAGCCAACTAGCCCATAATTGCTCGCCATTGCTTCCCTGATCTGTCATCATCATGTCCGGCGGTTGTATGTGAATATAGGTTAGCGAGCCAACTAGCTCGGCCTCATTCGGGGCAATATCGACGCTCGAAGTTCGCAGGCTTTCTAGCCCGGTGGATGAATATCCTCGGAGATGGAACTTCAAAAGGCAAAGCACTAGGGGACTGCTGTCAGATATAACACATATTTAAAGACGAGGCCGTTCATTGAACCGATCCCGCCATTTCTCTCGGTGCGGTGGTTCATTCTGACAGCTGCCTTCGCTTGGGCGGCCAGGTGGCCCTCAAAAACGAATGCTTCCTTTTCCTTGCCTCTGGGTGGAAGGGGGCTCGAGTTGCTCAGTACTTAAGAGGTACTCTATCTATGCCTTGGGTACTTGAACCCGACATAGCGTGTATGGCTTACGTAAGTACTTACTTTGTCGCGGCCAACCTCCGGAGGCATAAGGAGGCTCCAAGGGGGGCCTCCTTTTCAATTAAACTGCCCTGGCACTTTCATTTACGGCGTACAGCGTGTGCATGCCTAGGTTTAAGTATTCAACAGAGTGTTTCACCAGCGAAGCTTTCCCTTTTAACTCACCTGGCGCTACATTAGTATGTACTTCGTACGGGGCTTTAGCTACATGTGTACATGTAACTAAACCTCTAAGCAATGTTTAATGTTGTTAAGAGCATTGAACCTTTACTTCAATTCTCATACTAGCCCGACTTATTGCGTCTTAACAGGTATAAGTACTTAAGCAGAAGGGGCCAGACTCTCATTGGATAGCCTTAGCCTACCTAGGTTGTTGTACGAAACGACAAAACCTTTCGGACCGCCGGATATGTTCAATCTACCTACCTTCTTTACCTAATGCTAAAGAACTAACCTAGTGTTTTCTAGTGCTCCTTAGGCTGGCTTTTAAGAATTAGGTAGATAACCTGGTATTAGATCTTCCTCATTTGTTTGACCGGTTAGGTGATCGTAAGTACATGCACTGATTACTCTCTTAGGAATAGTACAGACCTATTAACCTTCCAAGGTTGTTTCCCGCAGCTAACTTACCTAAATGTATGGAAATCCCTTTCAGAGTGGAGGACAACTAGTCCGACTTCAAAGTTTCAATATTACTGACAAGAAGTACCTAGAGGTGGGCATATGTGCTTTGTAGCTCAACTGAAATTTCAGGTATAAGAAAGACTTCTGATTTGCTGGTAAAGCTACCTATTCAGAGGTACCTGTTCAAGCAATCTTGCAGCCTTGAATGTTGGAATTCAACTACGGTTTCGTCTAAGTGGGTATCTTACTAACAACGCCCTAGTGCAAGTCAATGAGGCACATGTACCAGGTACTTACTTGCATCTACCTGGGTACACTACATGCAGTACCTACATCATGTAACCTTGTACTTCATGTTTTCGAGAATGCATCCGGAGACCTCCGACCTTGCGCCGCGCCCATCATCAAACAGGATTGCTCGCTTCACCGCGAGACAAACATCGATAATACCGATAGCAGAACGATGCTCCAACGATAAACCCCTGACTCCCGACTCCCACCAAATCAAAAGGAGGCATCAAAAGATCTACCACTACTGCCGCCACAACCACCACCGTTACAACAACAACAAGAACAACAACGACAGCGACAACGGCGACAACAACAGCAACTACTACAACAACGACTACAAGAAGAAGCGCTTGGCTTGGCTGTTGATCACCAAGGGCGCGGCTCGGCGGGTTAGGGCACAGCTGGCGCGGGCACAGCCGACGCGGGCCAAGACAAGGCCGGCCAGACCATGGCCCGCAGCGTGAGCGCCAACACGGCTGAGCTTACCCTATCTCGACCCGGCTCTCCGCCTGGCATGTCGTCCTCCAAGTCCTCCAAGACGTCTTCCTGGCACTCTTTCCACTCGGACGTCCGCGGCGACGGAACCGCTGGCATGGGCAACTTCGAAGAGATCGGCCTCGAGGATGATGCAACATCGAACAATTCCCCTCACCTCCACGACCCGAACTTCCGGCCCGACTCGAACGCGAGCTCGAACCCCTACATGCCCCCTTTCGCCTCCGAGCCCCGGCCCGGATCCGCGAAGCAGATCGACACCAGCACGCACCCTCGGACCCGCAGTCTCGCCCAGCCTCGAATGCAACGCGACGTGATATCGCTCACCAAGACGCGGCCCTCGGCCCCCTCCCTGCCCACCCAGTTTCGTGACGTGAGCACCCAGAGCCTCACGCTGAACGTCGGCCACAAGCCGCGGCCCATCAACCGGTCCCTCTCCGCCCGCTCTGCCTCTCTGGCTGACGCACACCGCCGCCATCGGAGCCCGAGCCCCCATCTGCTCCCCCAATCGCCCAGTCCCCGCGACCCCGTCATAGTTCCGAGGCCCCGCAGGCGAAGCTGGCAGTCCACCCGAGAGACGAAATCCGTCTCCGATGCGGAGAGGGACTACGATGACGACGAGGACGGCGATGACGACATCCCCGACGACTTGATTCTCGACAACGTACCCTTGTCTCCACGACCACCGAGCGAGCGATCCGGCAGTCGGCCCGTCTCGGCCTCGACGTCGCCCGAGAGACAGCCGAAGGAACGGGTGCGCAGTGTTGGCAACGGCACGCCGCCCGTCGCCGCCGATCGAGGATCATTGAGGTCCCCGCCGTGGCGATCTGACTGCCCTACCGATTCGCGGAGCTCGGCAGCGACCTACCCGATCAAAGGTCGTGCCAAGAGCTGGACTGCCGCCATCTCGGGGTTGAACGCCGAGGCGAAGGCACTCACCGAGAAGCTCGAAGAACACGCCGACGAACTGGAGAGGCGAGGCGCGCCACAGTCGGCCATTCACCCGGCATCCAAGCCACGGGTCAAGTCGGCGCTCGCCGAACTGCCACCGCTTCGGAGAAGCAATATCATAATTGATCCGCTGCCGATATCGAAAGAGAAGGAGGCCGTGCTCTCGAGGACGAGGCCTTCGTGGCTGCCACCCAAGGACCCGGCGGAGGAGAGAAGGCACCTGAGGGAGTATCAGAGGATGATTGCGAAGAGTATCGAGGCCGACAAGAAGAGGGAGGCCGCTCGTCGGGACAAGGAGAATAACGAGGCCAAGACCGCCAGCGATCACATTCGCGTGTGGGAAGAGGACATACTCAAAAGGTGGGACGCTGCCGTTCACGAAGAGCGAACTCGATCCCTCTGGTGGGAAGGGATACCTCCTCGAAGTCGTGGTGCCGTCTGGTCCCGCGCCATCGGAAACGAGCTGGGACTGACCCCCAAGTCATTCGAGGCGGCACTTTCTCGGGCCTCGGACGTGGAGAGACGGGTGGAAGACGGAAACGCCACAGCAGAGGACCAACGGATCATGGCGTGGTTTGCCGAGATGCGGGCGGACGTGGAAGAGCGAACTTGGACGGAGCTCAAGATATTCCAAGCCGGCGCACCTCTGCACCAAAGCGTGATAGATGTCCTGCGTGCGTATTCCATGTACAGGAGCGACATCGGGTACACGACCGGATGCCATGTACGGCTTTCCATCTCTTGACCCTCCCGAATCTGTGAATCATGTAGATGCTAACATGGTGCAGGCCGTCGCGGCGCTCTTGCTCCTCAACCTCGACACCGCCGCGTCCACGTTCATTGCCTTGGCGAACGTCCTGAACCGGCCACTTCCGCTGTCCTTCTATGCGGGCGACCAAGGGGCTCGGTCATCCGTATGGCAGCTCGTGGACCAGACACTGGCCGCAAAATCGCCCAAGCTCCGTAGGCACATAAGCGATTCCTCGAGTATCGGCCCTGATTTCGGCAGTTGTCTGGACGACATGCTACTACCTCTCTTCACTCGGCATTTGAGCCTCGACGACTGTACGAGATTGTGGGACATATATGTCTTCGAGGGCGATAGCATCCTGATCCACGCCGCCGCCGCACTGCTATTGGAAAGGGAGATGTCACTTCTCGGCACCCAGTCGGCGTCGGAGTTTCAGGAGGCTCTTCGGGGTGGCTCGAGGCCCATGATTCAAGGTCAAGGCCATGATGAGTTTATCAAGCGTGTCCGAGGCATTGGCCAATAACGAGATTTGACATGCCGAGGGAACCACGACTTGATGCTCGCTCGACGACGTGTCAGCCGAGGGCTCGCGTCAAGTTAGACGGGGGCGCAATAGGACTACTCTGAACCAGTGTTTTGGTATAGCCCCTGGGCCGCAGCGGCTATGAAGATGGTAGACCAGAGATGCCAAGATTACAATGCTACTGGCAATGTCACGCTTGTGCCTATGTAGACGACTATTCTCACCATGTAAGGGGGTGTCCCGAAGATATTAGTGTGAAGATTAATGTTATACTGCGCAAGGCAAGGATAAACAGAAGACATAAAGTTGTGTGTTTTCTCTAATCCATTCCTTTTCCCCCACTGGAATACTCTCTCCCTGTGAAAACTGCCCAAATGACAAGAGAAGCAGACAATGAAGGAACTTTACTAGAGGGAGTGTCGGTCCCTTCGGCGTGCCTAACATACTGGGAAGTACAGTAAGAGGTAAAGTATGTGTAATTGTGTAAGTAATTGAAAAGTTACATGTATCAATCCAAACCCACACAAAACCCACACCACATGTACATGAAGCACCTTAGGTACATAACAGTACCTCCGTCCTTTACTTCACCCTTCCAAGTCCCATTTCTGTTGAGGGAGTGCAGTATTACATGTACATATACTAAGGTACATACAGTGTATATGTTAGGTACATGCAGAGAGAGAGGTACACGTACTTCAACTTATGTACACTGGAGGTACATATTTCCTGATTGGTTTAGACATGCAAGTACCTATCTCTTTCCCAGTGACGCCATGCACATGTATCTTCGGGGCCAACACTACCGGCGTGTGTACCTGTTCTCCTTCTTCAGCTTGTTGCATGTAGGTACCACCATTGTACCTACGCACTCGTCTGTTGGTACTACTCCTACTCCAGTCAGTCTGATGTCCAGAATGCAGTGAACTTTACTAACAATGCGCCACCCTTAGGTGCTACCCAAGTGCACTAATTATGTACTGTCGTGATGCAACTTTTTTCTGTCTAGGTCATTTGGGCATTTGCCCACATCTTTTCTGCCCTTGCAACTCTTCTCAACCCCGCCTTCGCCCTCGTCCCTCGCCTGTCCCCCTCAACTGGGTTTTGCAGCCCATCAACCATTGTGACCGTCAATGAACCAACCTGTCACCCTACCTAACCAAGCTGCTTCTGACTGTCTTGCCCTGCCTTGCTTTGCCTGGCCGTATTTACCGTCATCGCCTTACCTGGTCTAGGACCTGCCCCCCCTACCCAACCCGCTACCCAGCCCGCTACCCATCCCCTACCCATCCCCCACCCATCCCCCTACTCTTTCCCTTCCCTTAATTTCTCCTACAATAACAAGATATACAAACAGTCCACAACAGCCCTCCTCCTCAGTCCTGACTGCGAGTCTTGTCCGGTTGCCGCTCACCTGTCCGTCCGGTCCTCATCTGGCTTGGTCCCCCCGGCGCGATCCAGATCCTCTCTCCTCCCTCCCTCCCTCCATCCATCCATCCCTTTCCAAGTCTCAAGCTTGCCCTCGGTTCATCCATCGCGCCACTCTCGGGCGCCTGCGGACTGCAAAGATTACCGGCACAGGTATTTTCCACCGTTCCTATAAAGTTCCCAAGTCGGGTCACGAGTCACGAGTCACGAGCCACGAGCCCACGACTTATCCAACGACGTTTACACCACCGAATACGACGACGACGACGACGACGACGACGACGACCTCAGATCGCTCCTCTTTCAGCTCGTCGACCTTCATATCTGATCGTCTCATCACCCCTCCTCCACAACTCGAGCCTCCTCTGTCGTCATGGGCCAAACTCTCTCGGAGCCCGTTGTCGAGAAGGTACAAGCTTGTCTTTTTAGAATTTTCAACTGTCACACGTCTATCACGCTGCCTAAACCCCCTCTTTCCAAATCCCCTCCTTCTCGTCCCCTTTGTCCCCTTCGTCCCGCGTCAGGTCGCCGTCGTCTACCTACCTTCCCCCGTCACTAACACGCCTATCACGAAAACTAGACATCGGACAAGGCTGAGGATGACCGGCTACTGTACGGCGTCTCGGCCATGCAGGGATGGCGCATCACAATGGAGGACGCCCACTGCGCTGTTCTCGATCTCCTAACCCCTCAGGGCGATGACACCAAGACACATCCTTCACGGTTATCGTTCTTCGGCGTCTTCGACGGCCATGGCGGTGACAAGGTTGCCCAGTTCGCCGGCAAGCACATCCCCGACATTCTCCTCAAGCAGGATACCTTCAAGAAGGGAAACTACGAGCAGTCGCTCAAGGATTGCTTTCTCGCCACGGATCGGGCGATATTAAGCGGTATGAACAACACTCCCCCCGGCTCGTCTTCGTGGCGCATGGTGCCGACGGGTTTGCTAACGTCGGCTCAGATCCCCAGTATGAAGACGAAGTGTCCGGATGCACAGCCTGCTGCGGACTCATCAGTAGCGACAAGATCTTCATCGTTCGTGATTATCCTCCCTCGAAGAGTACGGCGAGCTATCCGGATGGTGCGAATGGCTAACCGGATCCCTCCTAGGCGAACGCTGGTGACTCGAGAGGTGTCTTGGGAGTGAAAGGCCGGGCCAAGCCATTGTCCTTTGATCATAAGCCGCAGAACGAAGGTTGGTGTCGCCCATCGAAGCCGTGTGGCCGTATACTTACGTGAATGGTGCTTCCTCTAGGCGAAAAGGCCAGAATCATTGCTGCCGGTGGTTTCGTCGACTTCGGCCGGGTCAATGGCAACCTCGCCCTCTCGCGCGCCATCGGAGACTTTGAATTCAAAAAGAGCGCGGAGCTTGCACCAGAACAGCAAATAGTAACTGCATATCCGGACGTTGTCATGCACGAGCTAAGCGACGACGACGAGTTCTTGGTGATTGCCTGTGATGGTGCGTCGCCCGCCGCCTCACTCCGACATGATGTCATCGCAGCCGTACTGACGTGTGTTAGGCATCTGGGATTGCCAGTCGTCACAGGCCGTCGTCGAGTTTGTGCGTAGAGGCATAGCCGCAAAGCAAGACCTAGATAAGATCTGCGAGAACATGATGGACAACTGCTTGGCCTCCAACTCGGAGACGGGCGGCGTGGGGTGCGACAATATGACCATGGTGATCATAGGTTTCCTAGGAGGCAAGACGAAGGAGGAATGGTACGAAGAGGTTGCCAGCCGAGTAGCTCAAGGTGACGGCCCCTGCGCCCCTCCCGAATACGGTATGCCATCTTAGAGCCCGGGTCTCCTGGAACGAACTGACTTGCGGTGCCTCAGCGGAATTCCGGGGACCTGGTGTTCATCACAACTACGATGACAGCGACGGTGGCTATGATGTCGACATGGAAAACAAATCTAGAAACTATGGCGTCGGTGGGTACAAGGGCCGCATCATATTCCTTGGAGATGGTACTGAAGTTCTGACGGACTCGGACGACGCCGACATGTTCGACAACTCGGAAGAGGATAAAGACCTGGACAGCCAGGTGGCCAAGAACACTGCCGACGATAGCGTGCCTCCGCCCAGAGCCCCCTCGCCCCCTCCTCGCGGGACGAAGAAGCAACAGGAGCCGTCCAAGGTAGCAACCGACGAATCAACAAAAAAGGAAGCCGAGGCTGACGAATCTCCCAAGGGTCCCGGGAAGGATGCGAAGCCTGCGTCGTCGTCGTCGATATCAAAAGATTGATTTGGCAGTATAAAATGGGTTCCACGAGGTTGAGACAAAAACTAGATTTGCTCAAGCATCTTGTCAGCGCTTTGGGAGGGTTCAAACATGCGCAATCCCTGTTGTTTAGAGGTGGCAATGCCGGTGTCGACGAACGAAATCCCCCTGTGTCCCCCCGTCATTTTGTTTTGCTCGGGCTGTACGGGAATGCCAGCAGTAGTTAGTAGTGTGCCGCTGCCCCCAGATGCCCGGGCAAAGGGGTGAGGTTGGGTGGCAACGATAAGCAGGCTCTCTAGCACGTTATATCATGTCGAGCGAGCGCATTTTCGAGCGAGAATACTCGGCCGTATCTGCTGTATAAAAGGGAGCATTCTCGCTCGGGAGAGTGGTCGGGACAGCTCGCGTGACGCTCTCGATAGTCGTGGTGCTGGGTTCTCGCTGTCTCTCGGTCCTGAAAGATGGACCAACCTTCTGTCACAGTTTTCCTTAGTCTGTTAGTGTTTAGTTTCATGAGTGAGAGCAAATGCATGTCAATGAATCCCATGGCTCGAAAGGTGCTTTTCTCGCCGGCGACAGATATGAAGACCATTTCGCATGCTCCCGTTTATACGGCCATATATGTGGTACTACGGCAAAGGCCGTAAGTTAGGTACTCTCTACCTGTGCAACCAATGTACTAATAAGATGAGCCGTAATTTGCCCATTGGACTGGAACATTAAAGGTTGCGTCTTTAAAAGTACAAAGTACATACCTACGGTTCTTCTATCATATAATTAGGACTGATAGCGCATCGCATATAGTGTCAATTCTTTTACGCACACTATGTAGTAGTGCATATAAGTGCATGTACCTACGTACATGTACTGCGTACATGCCTATAATAGGTATAGGGTGGTAGGGAGTACTATAAATTTACGAGTGCGAAAATCCTCAAAAAGCGGCTCACAGAAGGCCGGCGATAAACACCGTTTATCTCCAATCCACTGGCATGACGAACCTATAGCCCATGTCCCTGGGAGTTGAATCGCTATGGAGAGCTCGGTGTTGCTTTTGCCTTGTCCAAGGGCTCTCCTTTCTTCCCGGGGAGTCTCGGTATCTGCTCTTCGGAAGCAGATTCCAAGCCCGATGCCGCCTCTCTTCCTCCTCTTCCGCGCCCTCTTCCGCGTCCCCTGCCGCGGCCCCTGCTCCGACCTGTTCCCCCGTGGGAGGACTCGAGCCCCCGGCCGTCCAGAAGCACGACTTCGCCGGGAGCGCGGGTAGAGCTTCTCGGGCTGAGGTCCACGGAGTACGACGACGCTCAACCCTAGGCTACCTGGCACCCGCGGCCTCGCCTCCAGCTTCCGGCCGATCCTCCCTACGAGCTAAAGGAGGGACACGAGTGCTAGGCCCGCGCGCCGCTATTATGATCAACCCCCCGGTCCTATATCCAGACCGACGCGCCTCCCAGCGAAACCTGCGCAAGCATGTAGCCAGCGCCAGACGACAAGCCCTGGTCCAACATGCCCGCGAAACCTTCCGTAAACCTTACGACGACTGGCGCTGGACATTGAACTTCATGATTCGGCACACTCCGAAGTTTGGCGAGGTATTGGATTTCAAGGTGAGGATCGGGGGAGGGACTGCGGCGCAGGCACGTGCAGCCTTCTCCGACCTGGACACGAATCTCTGGCAGGCGCAGCAGAGACATGATTGCAAGATTCTCATCGAGTCGGGGCTTCGTAACGACGAACCTCTCATCCTCAGCCTGTCGGGCACAAGCGTCTCCGTCCGGGCGCTGTTATCAGAACTAAGTGAGGTGATCGGTGAGGTCCTGGCTGTCAGAGTTCTCGACCCCAGGCTACCAATCTCGTGGCCCGAGAATGGGGGAGACGGGGACCGGCGCGAGGCCGCGGTTGGCGTCCTCGGCGACGGAGACTCCGTCGGTGAAGGCGAGACGGTCGCCGACTTTGCCGAGATGGCGCAACGCCCAAAGGATAAGGTCTATCGGTTAACCACGCGAGCTGATGAGATCCCCCGGCCCACGGTGTGGACGAAATCCTCGTTCGAGCAATATGTGGCCAGGCTGGTTCTCGCCCGGGTGCCCACACACCTACACCAGACTCTCTACCCCGTCGGCTTGAGCCACCAGGCGACCGTCGTCCATCTCCTCACCGGACTCTTCAGCTCCGAAGACCTGCGAGCCGCCGTGTCCGTCCGGGCGTTGAAGATGGCGCTCCACTTCATACAGTCTCGGGGACCGGTATTTCGACCCGCCGCTCGGACCATCTTTTACCAGGTCGAGCTACAGCATCTGCCCCTCGACGCCGAGGCGTTCCAGACCTTCTTGACCAGCGCATCGAGGGCCGGCGATCTCCAGGCTTTTAACAGCATTCTGACAGCGATGTACAGGAAGGGCCACGGCACGCAAGTCGCGACCTGGACCTCATTCCTAGCCATGATCCGAGACCCTCGCATCACATACCACACTATTCGCAGAATGAGATCGCGCGGCCTACTCCGGCTACGGCCGATCCTTGCACAGGTTGGCAGGCAAATGGTGGTGCTCCATCTCGAACACCGTGCACATGGAGACTTGAGCATCCAGCGTCTGCTGCACGTACAGGATAGATGGTACGGCCCGTCTTGGCTCGACACCATGACGCTTAACAGGATGGTGGACATATTGGGCGCTCACGGCAATCTCAGAGCCTGCTACGACCTACTGGACACGGTCGACGGCGACGGACGGGTGCGGGCCGACCACTACACGCTGAATACCATGATGACGCATACCAAGTCTATGCCACAGAAGATTGCGCTCCTATCACGATGGCCGGGGCTGGAGCCCGACGTCGTCACGTATCAGCAGTTGTTTCAAGTAGCCTGGAGGCTGCGGCTTCCCAACGCGCTCCGAGTCATTTGGCGATACGCTGTCTTTGCCGGCCTGACCAACTCGCCTATGCGTCACATTCTTACGAAGCTCATGGGCCCCGAATCTTCTGTGAGCAAGAAGAAAGGTTCTGCGACAAGCGAGAGAAACTCTGCTACGAGCATGAGCAAGAAACGCAGGTTCCTCAAGGCTTGGGAGGATGTTATATTAGGCCATGGTTCCCCTGACACCTTTGGCGCGGCGCAGCTGATACTGAGATATCTGAAAGACGCGGGCTCGCAACGACCTCTCATTCCGCTGAAAGCCAAACTCTGGGAGGCCTACGATGTGGATATGAAAATTCACAAACTTAATAGACAGGGCGTCGAAATGACCCCTGCCGTGAGGGAGAGCCTCACGGTAGACATACCTTTAGGTATTAAAGATGGCGGGCGATCATGATGCCTATGATAGGTTCGATTCCGGTTCGTGGACCACGGTATCCTGGCGTGCTGAGGACACGAACCATGAGGACACGAGCATGACCTAAACAAGACTTCAGTTTATATACCTGCCTACTCACTCAGAGAGAGAGAGAGGCTTTCTGGATGTAGTGCACGTGTACGAAGAACTACATGCACTTACATGTACTTCAACTCATTACTCTACTCTACTGTATACATACATGTACATACCTACATACATCTCTACCTACATATGTATATACTAACACATGTAACTAACACATGCACTCTTCCCCTCCAGCGCCGGGTTAGCGCACTACGGGTAGGCTCGGATAAGGCGGGGTTCGTTTTAGAAGATTTCAACTTGGAAACTCACCTACCTACCTTGTATACGGGGTACCTACCGATAGTCTAGAAGATGTACCTAAGCCTTACTTACTTCTCCCCCAATGCCCCTCCTCCCTCACCAACTTCCTCGCCTGCAAGGTTTTGTGACGCTACCACCGCGCTCGAGGGTCAGAATCTGTCACATCTTGAGCCCCTTGACGACGTCTATCCACACCTGCACGTCTCCCCGTCGCATCCATTCGACATCAGCCGCAGCATCTCACAGCCTTCGCGCAGCCTCGGCCAAGAGGACGTATAGGAGGACCCCCGCCGCCCACCAATCCCACCACCAGGCTCACCATCACCAGGGTCACCAAGCTCATCATCACCAGGCTCGTCATCACCAGGCTCATCATCACCAGGCTCGCCAGGCCCACCAAGCACGCAAGATGGCGCCCCAGCTCGATGGCTTCTTCGCCGAGGTCGACAAGTTGTCGGACCACTTCATCGACCGCCTCTCCCAGGCCGTCGCCATCCCCTCCGTCTCCTCTGACGCGAGCCGTCGTCCCGATGTCGTCCGCATGGGCGAGTTCCTGGCCGCCGAGTTGAAGAGCCTGGGTGCCAGCGTCGAGTTGCGGCCGCTTGGGAAGCAGCCCGATCTGCCCCATCTCGAGCTCCCGCCCGTTGTGCTGGCTCGTTACGGCCACGACAAGAGCAAGCGAACCGTTCTGGTCTACGGCCACTACGACGTCCAGCCCGCCGAGAAGGCCGATGGCTGGTCCACCGAGCCCTTCACCCTGACCGTCGGCGAAGACGGCCGCATGTTTGGCCGTGGCAGTACCGACGACAAGGGTCCCGTGCTCGGCTGGCTGAACGCCATCGAGGCCCACCAGAAGGCCGGCGTCGACTTCCCCGTCAACCTGCTCATGTGCTTCGAGGGCATGGAGGAGTACGGATCCGAGGGCCTCTACGAGCTGATCGAGAAGGAGGGCAAGGGCTACTTTGCCGACGCCGACGCCGTCTGCATCAGCGACAACTACTGGCTGGGCACCGAGAAGCCTTGCCTGACGTACGGCCTTCGCGGCTGCAACTACTACAGCGTCGAGATTTCCGGCCCTGGCGCCGACCTCCATAGCGGCGTCTTCGGCGGCACCGCGCAGGAGCCCATGACCGACCTGGTCCGCGTCTTGGGCAGCCTCGTCGACACGCACGGCAGGATCCAGATCCCCGGCATCTACGAGCAGGTCGCGCCGGTCACGTCCGACGAGGAGGGGCTGTACGATGGGATTGCCTTCTCCATGGAGACGCTCCACGAAGCCCTCGGCTCGACCACGACGATCCACGACGACAAGAAGCCCACGCTGATGGCGCGCTGGCGGTATCCGTCGCTCAGCATTCACGGCATCGAGGGCGCCTTCTCGGCCCCCGGCGCCAAGACTGTCATCCCCGCCAAGGTCATCGGCAAGATTTCCATCCGCACCGTTCCCGACATGGACATCGACAAGACCAATGAGGCCGTCTTCAGCTACGTCAAGGAGGTTTTTGCGAAGCTCAACTCCAAGAACTCTCTCAAGGTCTACGCCCAGCATGTTGGTAAGTGGTGGGTTGCAAGCCCGAACCACTGGAACTTCCGCGCCGCCGGTAAGGCCACGGAGCGCGTATGGGGTGTGAAGCCCGATTTCACCCGCGAGGGCGGAAGGTAAGTTGTCGACTCGCTTCTCGCGAGACACAGGGGATAATGGTTACTGATCATATATATAGTATCCCTGTCACCCTCACCTTCGAGCAAGCGACGGGCAAGAACGTCCTATTGCTGCCGATGGGTAGCTCGACGGACGGCGCGCATTCGATCAACGAGAAATTAGACAAGCGTAACTATATTGAAGGTATCAAGCTACTAGGCGCTTATCTGCACTATGTCGCAGAGGAACCCCAGGAATAAAGCGCGGATACAATGGTATGCAGAATCGTTTCACTCGTGGCTCCTTCTCGTAGGACCGACGAACTGACATTGGTCGAAGTGGGCTGTTTGAGGGAATCCATCAGGGTAAGCCACATATCATGTCATAGGACATGAAAGCAACGAAGAATAGGTAGGTTGTATTACGGCTGGATCAGTCAATATATCCAAACCTGTCCATGTGCCCGTATCTGTTACGCACAATACTCTTCCAATATACTTGTCAAACGTCTAGTGTGAGCTCTTCCATGCGCAAAAGGCCTCGGGCCCTTCGGAATAGGTTCTTGTGTCGGCGTCGACGCGTGATCGTTGAAGACCATCCTTTTGAGTGACATGGAGATATTGATTCCAGTTTATAGTGCAACCTCTGCCAGCGTTAACATCAAAGCCAAAGCCGAAGCTAAAGTCGAGCTAGAGCCAGAGTCTATAGTGGTCAACTAGCTGCGGTGATGATGTCTCGTTTTCGACCCTTCAAGGTAGCACCAACCACCCCCCCCCCTTTTCTTTTAACCAACGGTTGAGCTAACATCGGCATATTTCTGGACCGGGCTACCATCGTGCTGTGAAAGACGAAGTCGATACTAATCCCGAAGTCGACGACGAGCGACACCTATTTCGGTAATAGATATATCAACAACTGCAAACAGGCACACGTACTACTGCTACAACTCCTCATCTCCCTATTGCCCAGTATTATTTGCCCCTGAGACGGGGACCTCTAGCATACGGTGAACACAGGAAAAGGCAGTGAACTGATCAAATTAATCCCGAACCAATAGTTTCGCTTAGGAGACTCGCGCACTTCTGACAACCAGGCTATGCCAGCTACGCTACTATTATCAAAGACTACCTTTCCAGTATCGCGTCCTGCTGATGGTCTAACCCACACTACCACGTCTGCCTGAGATTATGAACATTATACTACTCAATAAGACCTAGCCGACCCTGGCACGCTAGAATTGTTAGCCAGTTGTCTTGGCTCTACCCTGCCATTCATACCCTACCGCTTTGTTCCCATATATTATTACCAACCGCAGTCGACCAGACCGCATGACTCGGCGGTTGCGGTCAGAAGCCGCAAACGCTTCCGAAGACACCCGCGCCCCAACTTGGCATTCGATGAGACAAGTGTATTAGGATCGGGCAGATATCCAAAATATCCAGAACCAGCGGTCCATTCCCAGCAATCCTCGGCTGTGAATCTCAGATATAAACGGGGAAACTCCCATCGCTCCCCTCTCCCTGCCATCCACCCACTACCGATTCCGGCGGCCGCACATCTTCCCAGTCATCGTCGTCGCCGTCATCGGCCCATGCGCTCTGCACACTCTTGGTGCTACGAAATGTCTTGACGCTCTGCTTCGAGAGCGCGCTCTTGAGTCCCCTCGGACCGTTCGGGCCATCCGCCGGCGCCGCTCTGCTCGTTCGTGACGGGGTTTCCGGCAGTTGCCTAATCCCTACCACGGGCCATTCGTCGTCGGGGTACGGCGTCTGTGACGACATCATGGCTCGGAACTCATCCAGTGCTTTCTTCTCTCGAATGCGACTTATGCGCAAGCGCTCCTCCCGGGACGATCGTGCCTTGCTTAGCTTACGTGCCAACGGCGTCTTGGCGAGCGATGGTATAAATCCGGACCCGAGCGATATGTGGCTAAGGCTCTCTCTCATCCTCCCCATCGCTCCGCGTGTTTCCGACGGCTCGGGTTTCACGGGATTGTGGAGAAGCGGGCGCTCGGGTGGCTCGCTCCGACTGCGGAACACGTCATCCTCGTCTCCTTGGCCTGGGAGTACATCTGGGACGGGCCATTGGCCGGGAGAGGCGAGATCTCTACTTGTGTGGCCCGTATCCCAATTGTCGCTCTGGGCCAAGCCTATGCCACGCTTCTCCGGACTGGTGAGTGACAGCCCGGTCGCCAGCCTGGCTGGAATGACGTCTTTGTACGCAATACCCAAGGAATTCCTCGCCAGCCAGTTCCACGTCGTCTCGCCATCTGGCGGTACGTCTTGTGCCCCAGGGGCAGGGTGGTTCCCAGGAGGTCCCGCCGTCACCGGCGTCGTGTCCTTTGCCAGCCCGTAATTCCGTTGAGACTTGGTCAGGGAACGGCCGCCGAAGAATGTCGATGAATCATCCGTCCTTCTGCTCACTTGTCGCGCCTCGCCCAGCCTACTGGGTATATGGATCACCGTCGGCCTCGCAATGACGTTCGTGCTTGCTGTCGTTGCTTCTTCGGTGATCCCCGACGTGAGGATGCTTGTTCGCGTCGTCACGTCTGTGGATGCGCTACTCAGTTGGCTATGACGTTTTTCGTTCCCTAGAAGCTTCGAAGCACTCCCTCGTTTCCAAGCTTTGGAGAGCCTATGTTGAATCCCGCCAAGGCTAGGACCCGTGCTTTGTTTATAGCTCGATCTTCGCCGCCCTACGTGGCCGACGACGTGCGGTATCTCGTCGTCGGAGACGTAGTCGTATTTTCTGGCTACCGCGTAGGCGAGCTCCGGAGTCGGTTGTATACTGAACGGCTCGGTAGATTTGGGAGCCTCGGGGCGAATCTTCTTCTCATACATGTTTTTGGGCAGTTTTGTTGGTGATAGATCTTCTTCGACAATGTGTACTTCCTCGCCGACGCTTGTGTCAGAGAGCAAGCTCACCTCGTCCGTGGTTACCGGGGACGGCCGACCTTGCCGCCCGGAGAACCATGAATATCTCGTTTCGGAGACGGCCTTGCCGTAGTATGCAAGTCCGGAATGAATATTTCTTGCGTGTAGAGTATCTCGATCTGGATGACTACTCTGATTCGGCATTTTCTGCGATATTCGGTGACCAGAAGGGGCCACCAGGGTATGGCGGTTCGGTTGGATCGGCGGCGCAATCCGTCCTGTGCCTAATAGCGTGTCCCGTATACCATGTAGGGAGGTGTCCATGAAGCCATTTGCCACGAAGGTCCCCGGGACCGGCCCCGATACCTCTGAGAAGTCGAGCTTCCTCGGCTGCTGCCGTCGCCTCCGGACCATGAAGAAGACGGTGATGATGGCAGTTGCGATGAGCAGGCCTAGGATTGGGAGGAGCCAGTATAAGTAGCTACGCGAGTCGTCTGCTTTACTGCTCTCTGGCTTGGGACTCTGTGCCGGGGGGATGTTCACATGAATGTCTAAAGTCTTCTCTTCCTTATCTCGTGTGCGCTTTCCGGTCCCCGTCAG
The DNA here is from genome assembly GCA_022578855.1 of Nemania serpens. NCBI lineage: Eukaryota > Fungi > Ascomycota > Sordariomycetes > Xylariales > Xylariaceae > Nemania > Nemania serpens. Next base: position 20,689 of record MU396770.1, read on the forward strand.
ACTAATTCGAGTTTCATTCGTAAGGCCGGCGGTTTGTGGTTTGGGCACTGTCCCGAAAAGAAGCTGGGACGAGTCGTCAAACCGGATCCAGGAGTCGTCGGGTGGTATCACCGCCGTGACTTGCGTTTCCGTGGGAGCTACGAGGAACTTTTTAAGGTCAAATGAGAAATCGTCGCCCGCCGACAAATTGAGGCCAGGGAGGTCGGATGTGAAGATGTTCGTGTGAAAGTGTATTTCCAGAGTCACGTTCACGGTATCCAAGAACTTATCCACCACCACGATGGTGACGTTGGTGGGCTGTGCCTCCTCTGCCGGTGTGCCGCTGACTTTCCACGACTTTTTGTCGAAGAAGAGCCATCCTGGCAGCCCAACTGCCGTGGTGGAGGAGACTTCTTCTATCGCCAACGGCTCGTCATCCAGTTTAAAGACTGCCGGTAGCTCTGTGTATTCTATCCGTTCGCCTCTCGTCATATTTAGCTGGATGATGGGCTCGTCGACGGTAAGTTCGTGATGGCCAACTACGATGGAAAAATCGACAAATGCTGAAGAAAAGCCGACGACATCAGAGGCAACCAGCCGAAACCCAAACCTCTGGGGCGGTTGCACGAGGGAATCGGAGGACGGTGTTTTGCCCGAGAAGGCGAGTTTCCCCGCGTTGAATCCCATCCAAGACGGAAGAGGAGCGTTGTCCCCTGATACCGCGTAGTAGTTCAACTCGGGTCTCCCCGCGCTCGCATCTGGTTGCCCTTTCGCATCCGGAGGCTTCGTTTGACCGTTTCTGCCTCCTGTGAGGCCGACGTCGAAGGTGTACGGATCGAACTCGAAGGAGAACTCGGTCGATGGGTGGAGTAATATAGACGCAGGTGGCGAGTACGGGCCGAATCTGTCCACCTGATCCTCGAGCGGTATTCGCACGAAAGGTGCCGGCCCGCGTGACACGACGAGCGTAGCATTTGCGGCCGTTGATCCCGTGTCGTCGCTTGCTACGAGCGCGATAGGAACCCCGACGAGCGTGTCGCCCGGGGGTATCAGGGCATCGTCTGGGATGCCCGAGATCTCCCGGGACGCGCTATCCAGCGAGAGCCAGGCCGGCGAACCGTCAGCGAGGGCATATCTCATTCTTGTGTCCGAAGAGAACGTCAGGGGCGAGAAGGTGAATGAGAATGGCTCTGCGACTCGCGCCACGGGCGGGAGTTGCGAGTTGAAGGGGAAATATGATATCGGCGTGCTGGCTACGGGGGTGGTAAGACTTGGTAGTAGTAGGATAGCGACCAGAATAGCAAGGAAGGGCTGTGGCTGTCGGGAAAGGCACATGATGCTCCTGGCGCGACGGGTATTCGCCCGCCGCGGCATCACCCCCATAGTAGAAAGAACTCTCGGCTACAAAGGCGGCGGTGATGATAATACTATCTCCGAATCACTGGAAGATCAGCCGCACCAGTGGTGTATCCGTCGAGGAGTGCCGAATCCGAGATGATGTCCTCGATGGTGGTTGTGCGTAGAGAGAGAGAGAGAGAGAGAGAGAGAGAGAGAGAGAGAGAGAGGTGCTGTTGTTCGTCCTTCTGTGCTACTAAACCGGCCTCTTGCGTGTGCGTATCGCGCTTCGATGAACTATCCAAGGTTACCAGAGGAGAAGAATCGCGAAGGGAGGTTTCTCGCGCAACTGAGAGTACGAGCCTCGACCGCGCCTGAGAAATCCATCCCTTCCATCCCCGCGGCTGACTTTCCGTGAAGGACATGCTCCGCGCGGACTAGAGGTCTGCATTGCGACTCGCAGAAATGCAATGTACTAGATGGAGCCACGAGCGGCGGTGGAAAGCCAATATCGTGTGCTTTATCTGTTTTGGGATGTCTCTCCTCGTCGCCCTAACGTGACTGGCACGCGTCTGCTTAAGATCGTTTGCCAAGAGACCCGACATTTTCTTAGTCTGTAGTGCAAAGGCCTCGAGGTTTTAGGCTGTGACGAGGTGTGCTGTACTTTGGTGTTGGAATCTATGGATCGCTAGTTATGTCTTAGACACACCCGTCATTGATGTTGACATTCCGGGCCCGGAGAAGGGAGGTAATGTCATCTGGCTTACATCCTTAAATGGATTAGTTGTTACGGAGGAGGCACGTTGATTCTTCTATAGTTATATATAGCCATACGCGTTGCGCTCCGCTACTATTTCATAGTCTTCACTAATTCATGCTGTGCTGGGTGTAGCCAGCCCTCGCAAATAGATTACTCCGCTAAACCGCCATTGCTCTATTATGTAGCTCTATTATTTGACACTCTATAGGTGCTTCCTAGGGACATCTCCAGAGTCCAGAGTACGAACCTTGTATAAGAGTCAGTTTTATGTACCAACGCTTCGTTGCTACAAATGAATAAATAAACAGGTCTGCGGAGTAAATTAAAAGGAGGCGTTAATAGAGCGAAGAAGACCGATTGTTTACCTCTATTTGAATACAACGAAATGCGCTACGGGTTATGTGATATATATAATTCGCATTTTCGACACTACTTCAATTCCAGTTACATATTTAAATACAGATAATTAGGCCCGTTGCTTTCCGCATTGTTACGTTTACCCTCGTCATTCTTCCATAGTAAATAATTGTTTCAACTATGACATGTAATTATATAGGATGCTATTGAATCATATGTAGTCGTAGGTTACAATCACCGTACACATTGTGAGCCCAACACTACAACAAGAAGGCAGCAACACCTCCGGCGGCGGCAACGGCGGCTAGTCCGAAGCGGTTGGCAGCGGCACCCGCTGTAGGGACGGTAGTAGGAGACGAGGTGCTTGCAGTCGTCTGAATCGGACCGGTTGTAGTAGCGTTGCTAGTGCCTGTCGGGTGCGAGGCTGTTGACGTAGCAGACGACGACACGGCCGAAGAGACTGAGGAAGGCTCAGAAACAGGCTCGTAGCTGTCACAGGTGGAATTCGCTGCGAGCGGGCAGGTCTCGTCAATGCAGATCGCCTGTAGCTGCGGGCCCTGGGACTCGATCACGGCGGTCGGCGGCGCGCACCGGTAGTCGAAGAGAGAGGTGAGCGCCATGCCGACAGCTTGGACGTCGGAATCCGCAACCCCGAAAGACTATATGTATGCATTATAATTAGTTGCCGAGTTTCCTAGTGGCGCGTAGGGATGGGACTAATTATTGGGAACCGGGTTGAGCTGCTGACGGGAAAGTCATGTCCTAGGCAAGAGGTGGACCGTGGACGGGGCTTCGTGTCAATCATCTCTATTACGTACCGAAGCAGCCAAGCCGACCTGAGTGATGAAGTATCCAACCTCGCTTGGATCCAAGGCCATAAACTTGTGTACCTCGTACATAGAGGCATGGCCAGTATACGCGTCGAATCCCGGCATACCTTGTTGGGAACAACCTAGCAACGAGCCGAAGAACTGGTATAGATGGGTGAGAAGGAAACTAGAAGGGCCATGGTCAGCGGCATCTTCCAAAAAAGAATATCTTAGCAGATGACATTTCCACCTACTATTGTGACGAGCTGTCGCTGTTCGCGGGTTTGTTGTTCTTCAGTGGCTCAGCACCGCCGTCGTCGAGGAAGTTGACAGAGACTCCATCGTCGCCGCCACGATTGCTAGAAGCAAGATCTCCGGTAAAGTATGGCAGGAGGTTGACATCAGTGCCGTTGTATCTGCCCGGTGCTAAGATGCCGGCGACCTCGATCCCAACATTGGGTTGTGTATCTGGGGCAGAACGGTTATGAGCCACTGATAGGAATGGAAGCAAGGGGGCTCTTGGCTACTCACAATTCCCGATTACAACGGTGTTAACAACAAGCGTGAGCAGTGTGGCCTGGTTACTGGCTGTATTATCTTTGAGTAGGGCCGTGGTGTAGTAATCGCAAATGGAGGTGTTTTCGGGACGCTGGGCGTGGACCATGTTAGCCATAACGGCAAGAGTGACTGCCTGTGAGAGTTGCATGATTTTTGACAATGATATGGTGAACATAAACAGATCTAGGGCCTTTCTTTACGGAATACGGGATTCATGGACAGGCGGCGAAGGTCTTGATCTTTAAGTAGCAACACAGCGCCCAGGGTGGTAGTGGGCATTCCAATACCACAATCGTCAACAAAGAAAGATACGTCGAAAGAAGTTGAGCTAGGCCAATTCTAAGCTATCCAATTCTACGCATAGGTGATCGATCAAGTCAGGTCTCGGGAAGTCCATGGCCCGGTAGTTCGCGCATGGCAACTAACAAGTCTTGTTACCAAAATCAGCTCTGCTTATGTTCCATGATCGACAACAAGTCCACCACGCGGACTGCGAGGATTCAGCCATAATTTACCTGTGAGATTGTATGTCAAGGCGTTGAAGGGGTTATAGGGGTTGAGGGGCGAGGCGGTAATTAGTTATTAATTATTATGTTCAAGTGGCCAAAACTCTATGGTAGTCCCTCGTCATTCAACAATTCAATTCTATAATGTCATACGTGTGAACAAAGACGCCTCAAGCGAATACAACCGACTGCCATGCCGTTGAAAAGGATGGCGATGACAAGTAGTACAAGTCAATGAGTACAAGACCAGCTGGGCTGGTGTAGCTTTCCTTGCAGTCTCCGGATCGAGCCCCTGACCAATCATACCAAATCAATTATCAATCTTTGGGAGCAGGCGAAGATAATAGACGCTAAGAGGCAGAGGTCCTCGGGAGGTAACGCTGTTAGCTCAGCCACCAGGTCTTAGCTATGCAGATCAGCCGGAAAGCGACGTAGCCGCCGGAGATGAGGCATTCCGGGGAGAGTGGCAATCTATCACAACGACCAGAAAGGTCAGCAGCCCAGGTCGACAAGAGTCAACAAGCCTACCTTGGGCAGCTAATTTCCATGGTTTAGCCGCGTAGTTAGTAGAGACCGTTGTTGTTTTCTCCCCGCCTTGTAATAGTAACCAGGAGATCATGAGACTATTATGGTGGATGCTTTCGTCGATTGCACATTGAAGTAGGGTGATGAGCAAGCCACTTAGTGGCTTGTCTAGTAGCCCGATTTGAGCCACCCTAGGGGGTATGCCTTGATTTTTCGTTGCTTTTTCTATATATTTAGCTATTCCCTTCGCCTCTGTATTATTAGCTTCTTTTTAGTCACGGTGGCCTTTGGCCACTACTCGCGAATAGATTACTTCCCTTGCGAATACCTTCAAAAGTGATCTATTTTGACTATTTTATCAAATCTCTGTGAAGTGCCTGATGAGGTCTCCAGAGTGCGGTCATGCGTATGGCATGCTCCGTTTTAACATTGCATGCTTTTCATAACTGCCGCGGATACAAGGGCAGCTACTTTATGGCACGGTGACGGTGCGCCGTTGTACCGTGGCGATGATATTGGTACTGCTCCTGATTCTATTGGTAACTGTGAGGTATCGCAGGTGTAATATCACAGGCTGTTACTATTGGAGAGCTTTTTGATAATATCGCTGTTGGATTTTATATCAGCTTATAACTAATGAAAACACAAATGCAAGATTTATATGTCTTCTTAAAATAAATGTTATTGTTAGGTAAATACCTAACCTAACCTACCTAGGTATATCATATGCCATACACAGAACGCCGTTCTCTTGCCATCAAGACATTTCAGAGGGGTTTTTTTTTATCTTCGCAGCTCCTTCAAGAGACAATCTCTTCAGTCTCCTCAATAACCTCCTCCACGATTTCTTCAATGACCTGCTGTTCCTCCCCATCCTCCTGCTGCTCCGCAAGTCCTTCTATTGGGTTGGCGGGCAGACCACGATCAAGCCTCTCTTCCTCGACCTCGGCATCCACCGAAGCACGCCATGCTAGCCACTCATTGAGCATCCGTCTTCTCGCCTCGACGACCGCCAAGTCCGCCGAGGCGCCGCGCTCGGCATCCTCTTGTTCGAATGTCTTGGAATACTCCCGCAGGTTCTTGCGAATCTGCTTCTGCTCTTCCTTGGACAGCAGGGTAGCGGGCCGAGGTCGCCAAGCCAGTTGCCGAAACTTCTCGACAGGTTCCTCTCGTAGCTGTTCGCCTTTGAAGTCATAGATGTGGTAGCCATTTTCCATCTGCGGCACATGGTTAGTTTCAAGCATGCAGTCAGGTCAAGAAGCGGACAAGATTCCAGACTCACCGAATGCTTCCACGCCGACGCCCACGAAGCGACGAAGCGGCCCGCCGGGTCCCACTGGATGTCGGTGAGGCCGTAGTGGTCGGCCGTGTTGGTGAGCTGTAGGTTGGCCGTCAGATCCTTGTCGCTTTCGGGCTTCTCGCCCTCGAAGTCGAGGTCGTAGAATTCGAGGTCCGAGTTCTGCGCGTTGGCTACCGTGGCGACGACGACGAACCGACCCCTGGGCGACCAGTATATGGCGTTGCTATTCTTCTTCTCCAGGGTCCGCAGGTGCTTGAAGTTGCCCACAGTCGAGCCCTTGGCCTTCTCTGGGCAGAAGAAGGAGACGGAGGTCTTGGGCGGTACCGCCGTCGGGCCCGTCGGCTCCGATGTGGTGATGATGACAAAGCGATCGCCCTTGGGCTCCCAGGCGAAGTTGATGACGGTGTCCTTGATGGTATCGACGACCTCGACGGGTACTCCCTTTTCCTTGATTCTGAAGATCTCCAGGGTCGTAGCTTGCGACTTCTTCGACTTGGAATGCCGATCGACCTTGACGGAGAGATAGGTGGCATCGGATTGCCAATGAAGCTTGGCATCGGTGACACTGAAGAGGTTCAGGGTCCGGACAATCTGCTTGGAGGGTACGCTCATCAACCCCACCTTGGCTGGGTTGCTGCCGATCTCGGGAGTCCAGTAACAGAAGAGCTGCTCATGTTGCTTGACGCCTTCTCTCTGGGGCGTCGCGGGGGCCCACTCGAAGTCCATGACACCATCGATCTTGATCGTCGTCTTATCCAGTAGATTCATGCGAGGCAGCTCGTAGACGGAGATGGAGGAGCCCTGGGTAAGCCGGGCCACGTACTGCTCGTCGGCAGACCATTTAAAGGCCGGCCAGGGGAACTTGGGCGGAGGTTTGGCGCCATCGACGGCGGTGGCGGGGATGTCGAGGTTGGCGAACGACCGGAGGGGCTTGGAGGTTTCTACATCCCAGATGACGTAATTCTTGCCATCCTCGTCCAGAGACAGCTGAGGGTGACCCTCGTCGGGGATGGAGATGGGCCGGTTGGACCAGGTGACAATGTACTTCTCGTTGGGGGAGAAGTCGAGCATGTTGACAAAGGGATGGGCAAATCGCTTCTGACGCGACCACGAGGCGCCGCCCCAGAGCTGGACGCCCTGCTGGTGCACGGATACCAGAAAGCTCCCCAGGGGGGACCACTGTATGAAGCTCTCGGTCCAATGCTGGCGGTCGACGATGGTCTCGGGGGCGTCCTTCTCGTTGTTCCAGAAAACGCCGACGGAATCGCCCCTGTACATGGCAAACTGATCACGACCGCGGCCGCTGGGGTCGGCCAAGAAGGCGCGCAGGTGCTCCTTCTCGGTGAAGGGCTCGATCTTGGGCGGCGTGTAGTTCTCCTCGACCCTGCCCTCGCGACCGTAGCGGTCGATGTCGGTCATCTTGTTGACCCTCAGGGTGTGCCTCTTGTCCAGGGGCACCATGTCCAGCTGCCTGACGGCGGCGGCGGCCTCGGTGGACGAGGAGAACTCGACAAAGGCGAACCTGAGTGATTTGCCATCGTCGCCCACGGGCATGTAGACGAGGTCCTCCCTCGTCTTGCCGACCTGGGTCAACTTCTTCAGCAAGAACTTGACGAGCTTGGGCTTCTGCTCCTCGGTGACCTCGGGGAGGCCGTCGATGACGACGAAGGTGTCGTAGCCCTGCTCTAGCTGGACCTCGTACTTCTCTCGCAGATCGGAGATGTCGATCTCATCCTCGTCGTAGTCGTCCTCGTCGACATCAGCGTCGCGAAGGTGATCAAATGACGGCGCCATGCTGGGCGGGGGGATGTGTGGCTGCTGCTGCTGGGCGGCCGGTGAGTGCGAGTCGATCCCGTGGTAAATATGAGGGTTTGGCGGCGGGTTCGTTGTGCGATTATTAGCAGATGGGATGGATGGATGGATGGATGGATGGGTGGATGGATGGGTGGATGGGTGGGTGGATGGGTGGCCTTTGATTCCGTCGTGCGAAGACGGGCGCAGCAGTTTCTGTGAGCCTCGATGAATCAAATTCTGTATTTGTGCATGTACCCGTAATGACCGGCGTGATTGGGTGAGCTGGGAAGACGGACACAGAGACGGAGATGAATATGGAGATGGAGATGATTATGGGGATGGAGAAGGTAAGTAGATACGAGGTGGTGGGATTGATAGATAAGATAACCTTTTTCTTTTTTCCTCTCCTCTTACTTTCTCTCTCTATCTCTCTCTCTTCCCAAATTTTTAATTTTTTTTTCTCTCTTCGCCTCGCTCTCTCCAAGTTTGTACATGTAAATTGCTTTGCTGCGACAGATTTTTGTGCGTTTGGTGCGGGGTGTACCAGTCCTGACTCCCGTCAAGCCAACCAGCTCGTGCGATAAGAAGCCGGTGGATACCTGAGACGAGGCGCCAGGAGTGACATAGAGGGGAGGCTATAGGTAGGTACCTAGTGTACATTCCACTATATTTTATGTACTTACTTGTGTACCTACCTCAAGTATCTCAAGGCTAAGGCGAGTGCATAGGTACAAGTAAAGTACCTAAGGCTTCCCCCACCAACTCGGATCCAATGTGGGGTCACAAGTACCTACAGACAGCGTACAGAACACTACAATGTAGTACCTACATCTACCTGGTAACTTACCTGGTAGGTAGTAAGGTAGGTGTGCTACGTACCCGTCTTCAAAAATTTGGGTTTGTCTCTCCAACTCGAAGCTTCATTGGAGATACTACGTATTATACACATACATACATACATCCTATTTACCTATACCAACCAAGTAGGTAGCCACCTGCTGTTAACACACAGCATCTGCTTGCCGACTACGACGAACCCCCCCAATCGATCAAAAAGCTCTTCTGAGCTCTTGATACCGTCATGGTGCGACATCTCAACCGATCCTCCTCCTCCTCCTCCGCCCCCTCCTTCGTGTTCTCGTTGCTAAGAAATCGGGAAAACAGTCGTCTTTTAGTCCCACTCAAATCTTTGAGGAGGGCACCATCGAGGAGAAGGGGGAGAATGCCCGTCTCGCTGCCTTTGTTGGCGCCATCGCCGTCGGCGATCTGGTGAAGAGCACCCTGGGTCCGAAGGGCATGGACAAGATATTACAATCCGCGTACGCTCTCTATCGTATCTCATCATATCATCATATCATCGTATCATCATATATCACCACGCATCACATCACATCACATGCCTCGTGACAGTCTCTAACGTGCGACCCCCCGTCTAGCTCGACGTCCGAAATGATGGTCACCAACGACGGTGCCACCATCCTCAAGTCCATCGCCCTCGACAACGCTGCCGCCAAGGTCCTCGTGAACATCTCCAAAGTGCAGGATGATGAGGTCGGAGACGGGACCACCTCTGTCGCCGTCTTGTCCGCCGAGCTCTTGCGCGAGGCCGAGAAGCTGGTCGACAAGAAGATACACCCACAGACCATCATCGAGGGCTACAGGATAGCGAGCCGGGCCGCCCTCCAAGCCCTCGAGAACTCGGCCGTCGACCACAGCAAGACCCCCGAGGCCTTCAAGCAGGACCTGCTCGCCATCGCCCGCACAACCCTGAGCTCCAAGGTCCTGGCTCAAGATCGCGACCTCTTCGCCAAGCTGGCCGTCGAGGCCGTCCTTCGGCTCAAGGGCTCTTCCGACCTCAGCCACATCCAGATCATCAAGAAGGCCGGCGGCAAGCTCAGCGACTCGTACCTCGACGAAGGCTTCATCCTAGACAAGAAGATCGGCGTCAACCAGCCCAAACGTCTGGACAAGGCCAAGATACTGGTGGCGAATACGTCCATGGACACGGACAAGGTCAAGATATTCGGCGCGCGCTTTCAGGTCACCTCGACGAGCAAGCTGGCCGAGCTGGAGAGGGCCGAGAAGGAGAAGATGAAGGCCAAGGTCGAGAAGATCAAGGCCCACGGCATCAACTGCTTCATCAACCGCCAGCTGATCTACAACTGGCCCGAGCAGCTCTTCACCGACGCCGGCATCATGTCTATCGAGCACGCCGACTTCGATGGCATCGAACGTCTGGCGCTCGTGACGGGTGGCGAGATCGCGTCGACGTTTGACCACCCAGAACAGGTCAAGCTCGGCCACTGCGACTTGATCGAAGAGGTCATCATAGGCGAAGACACCCTGATCCGGTTTTCGGGTGTCGCCGCCGGCCAGGCCTGCACCATCGTCCTCCGAGGCGCCACCGAACAGTTGCTGGACGAGGCGGAGCGGTCACTGCACGACGCCCTGGCCGTGCTCTCGCAGACGGTAAAGGAGCCCAGGACCACTCTTGGTGGCGGCTGTGCGGAGATGCTCATGGCCAAGGCCGTCGAGGGCGCTGCCACACGCGTCGAGGGCAAGAAACAGATCGCCGTGTCGTCCTTCGCCATCGCGCTGCGACAACTTCCCATCATTCTCGCCGATAACGCGGGTCTCGACTCCAGCGAACTCGTCGCGCGACTGCGCAAGGCCATCTACGACGGCATGTCGACGTACGGCCTCGACCTCACAACACCTGGCGGTGGCATCGCGGATATGCGGGACCTCGGGGTCATCGAGAGTTACAAGTTAAAAAGGGCTGTTGTCTCTTCTGCTAGCGAAGCTGCTGAGGTACGTGTTTACAAGAGAATCCCGTTTTTTCATTCCCCAGTGCTCTCCGGTTTGGCGTTTGACGTTTTGCCGGCCACACCCCGCCTCTCGTTTTCTCCGTACACGACAGTAAGCTGATTTGCATAGCTGCTCCTGAGGGTCGATAATATCATACGCGCCGCACCCCGGAGGCGAGAACGACAATAGCCTAGTCGGAGATGAGGATAGAATATGGCGGATGGTGCTCGTGTGAATGTACCATTATCATACTGAATCAACCATTGCGGTGATAAAGCGCCAAGGCTATAATACTGGTGGGAGGGCATGAAGTGACTTTGCGATAACGATGAGTGTGCTATTTGCATCTGCATTATCTGTGCTTCCATCTGTCTAGAAGAGGTGTCTCCAACTCTCGGCATGCTACTGCTTTTGAAGTCGAAATGGCCTATACAGAAGCTGCATCGACTGGCCTGCGTTTATTAAAAGAATCCCGACTATGCTAACCGCTGCGTCGTAATCGTACAATCGGGTTGGCCCAATATGCATTAGATATGCCGGACAGCCGCGGTAGCAAGCAGAAGCTACGTTGCTTGCTGTGCGAGCCCTCCAAGGTATCTATAAGTAATCACTTCAATTGCCGCGCCTTGTCCATCACCTAGGTAAGAATTATATGTTATTTATAGGGATGCGCAAGTGGTTTTTTTTGGAGAGGTTGCAAAGGGGGGTTTCCGACCCGGTACGAAGTGCCTAAGGCAACTTTAGGTAAGGTGCTGCAAGAAACGTACCTGGTTAGTGCAAGTACCTCTTAGTATGTATGTAAGTTACCTAGGCTATGTACATACAAAATACTTCGTAGGTGGCAGCCAAAAGGTAAAACGAATTGGAGAACCACAAGGCTCACATAAACGAAAATGCCAGAAACCAGGAAATAGAATACGCATCTAGGTTAGCTTATTCGTATTGTTCACGTCCAGTCTTGGTTTCGCACGGGCACATACTAATACTACATACATACATACATACATACATACATACATGTCAAGCACAATCCTTTCCAAGGAACAGGTACTCGCGGCGGCTTCGGCGGACCTGGTCGCATCATCACCGCCATGGCCGGGCCGGTCGAGTACGGAAGGGGAGTTCTCCCCGCTCGCACTCGCCGAGGATCTCACGCCGTTACCCGCATACAAATCCGCCGGGACGACAGAGACAGACTTCGACGGCTTGTTGACTGCCGGAAAGACGCTCCTTCTCCATGAAGATCTGAAGAATGGATGTGGTGGTCAGCTCTGGCCTGCCGGCATGACGCTTGCGAGATACATGCTGCGGTATCATGCGAGGAGCTTGGCCGGTAAGAGGATGTGCGTTGCCCCCCTTCCCTTCCCTTCTCGCGCATGGACGTCGTCGAGGCAGCTTTGCTGACCAGAATCTTGATGTTGTAGACTCGAACTTGGCGCGGGCGGTGGACTTGTTGGCCTTGCCGTCGCCCGTGGCTGTGATCTGGGAGAGGGCCACGCTCCGCTGCTCATCACAGACCAGATGGAGATGTTCTCGCTTATGCGGCACAACATCGAGCTCAACAAGCTCGAGGGCAAGGTCGAGGCCATGTTGTTGAACTGGTGAGTCTCTATATACCCACCCACCCTTCCTTCCCCTCGGCAACATCCCTCGGCGACGTCCCTCGGCACGGCTAACAAAACGCAGGGGCGAGCCGCTCCCTGCGGGCATCGTCGCGAACCCACCGGATATCATCCTCGCAGCAGACTGCGTGTACTTCGAGCCCGCATTCCCACTTCTGCAGAGGACACTCGCCGATCTCCTCTCGCTGCGGCCCGAGGCTGTCGTCTATTTCTGCTTCAAGAAGCGCCGTCGGGCGGACATGCAGTTCCTGAAGCAGACGCGCAAACGCTTCAGCGTCGCCGAGATCGACGATGATGAGCGTCCAGTCTGGAGTCGCCAGGGCCTATTCATGTTCGCCATCACTTCAAAGAGCAACAAGGAAGGGGAAGCAAGGTAGGTGCAGAGAATACGGGGCCGGGATAGTCTCAAGCTACACTACTACGTCTGGCTACTAACCTGCATATTGTATACCGGTATGAGTTGAGAGGGAGAACAGGGCCACCCTCATTTCATTCATCTCTGCGCGCAGGCTCATGGGCAGTGGTACTGACTGGGGAGATGGACTCCGTTGTTACATACTTACTTTACCTAAGTACCTATTGGGCCTGAAGGGGGGGGTGACTGAGCCGAGGTGGTCGTGTATGAATCGCACACACACCGGTACGTATATTTAGGTACAGTTACACGTGCAGGAACTCCGGAACGCGTGGATAATCCCTGTCCTATTTCCGTGGGTAAGATGCACTAGATGTAGGTATTTGTACCATACGGGCACCTCACTGCCTACTTCATTTACCGGATCTATTTTGCCAGCACACACTTTGTTGTGTACCTACATATATTTACATGTAGCTTTGCCCCGTCGGCAGGCATTGGCTCTTAGCTTCAATTGCAACGTGGCCGACTGTCAGCCTGCTGCTGATTCTTCCGACTCTTGAGGTACCTATTCTCGATTGAGGCTATTGGCGTGACAGCGTGTGTCTCACGGTCTGTCATCAGCCTGACTCCATTGCGAATTATACCTAGGAGCCGTCCTTTGTAACAGATCTAGTTTTTCCGTCAGCTCTCTTCTTTCTTTTTCCATGAAGCTATGGACCAATGTAGGTACCTAGTAAATGAAGTACCGAGCCTAGACGGGTTGCATCATATTGTACTCTTCGCTAGGCATGCCACGAAACGCCGGGGTCGCCAAGAACACATTGAATGATTCAATGCTCATAGGGCTGCTTCCATATATAGTGCGTACCTGAGCAGGTAGTTACTCAGGTACGCTCCTAGACATGTACTGCTACACTACATCTGGTATGATATGATCGCAGGGTTCAATTGGCGAGAAGAGGGTACCTGTTCACCATACTTTGTACCTACCGGTAGGTAAGTAGTGTACCTAACAAAACCCTAACGCAAGGGGCCAGACGCCAAGATAGATCGGATACCTAGCGTGAGATGATTGGCCACAACGTGCTGGCGGACGGATCGGTGCCTTGCATTAGCTGAAAAAATTTCAAGCATAAAAGAAAAGAGGAAACTTAGAGAAAATACTTGGTACCTTGGAACCAGTGTAAACATTATGCTACTAAAAAACACTAGAACAGAGAGCATAGAAATGAAGAAATAGTACTTGATGAAAAGAACAGGTATTTGCCTCTAGTTTATCTTTACAACTTACTATTATATAGTATATACTTCGTACTTTCTGTGTAGCTTATGTGCTTGGTAGTTACTTGTGTAGGTACTTTTGTAGATGGAGCTGGACCGGACTGTTTCAGCCCAAGTTCGCACAACCTGTGCATGTACTTTAATATGCTTAACCTCATGTACTGTAGGTATGTGGTACCTTCAGTTGGTGGGTACGAAACAGGGTCTTCCTCTTTGTTCTCTACATGCAGTGTTTCCTTTTGTTGTCCTCCCCTCGCCCCCGGAGTCCAACATAGATGGCTACCTATGTATGTACCTACTTGTACAGTGCACTGTAGCCACACATACATATGTAGGTAGGTAGGTACATGTAGGTACCGACTCGGTCATGTAGTTACGTAAGTACATCTCTCGATCTAGGTAGAATAAAGAGTCTGAGCGAGCATTCCTTTCCGCTCTTCCTCCTCTCCCACGCCCTCCCTCAACTCAGCCCTTTCGGTTAGGCACCTTTTCACCCAGGTATTCATTCTTCCTCGCACATTCTTTCAACTCGAGCAGTGCTCACCCATATACATTCATTTCCATCCAAACAACAAGCTGAGCCGCCCGCCACTCTCATTACGAACCGAAGAACAGCACGCAAGACTAGCACACAAGACTAGCACACAAGAATCACATTCGAATCCAGAGTTGTTGTAGCGCACGTTGCCGGCCTCGGACCAGCTCTTCTTTGGCCCTGACAGGCAGAAGACAGAAAAAAACCGCTCTTCTGATTGTGTTTTTTTTCCCTCTCGAAAGATATACCCCTCTGGCTGGACCTCTGGCATTTTCGCCTTTTGCTGTTCGCCTTTCGCCTCGATAACCCAGACTCGGCCAATAACAAAAGTCTCCTCATCTAACGTGCTCGCCATCGCCCTTCGTCATGAAGTCAACATATGTCGCCGCCGCTGCCGCCGTTCTGGCTGGCATGTCCATTGCCCAGCCTCACGGCCATCACGGCCATCACCAGCACCACCACGCAAAGCGTGAGCTCGTCACCGAATGGGAGACCGTCTGGGAGACCGTGACCGTCCTTGTCGACGAGAGCACAACGGAGACCATCTACCCAACCCATACCAACTCGGGCGCCCCGGGCGAGTTTTTCCAGCCGCCGATTAGCACCAGCACCCCCGTGCGCCAACCCTCTCCTACCGTTGTTAAGACCACCTCTTCTGTCCAGGCGCCCCGGTCAACGACGTCAACGCCCGCGGCTCGCACAACAACCTCGTCAGCGTTGCCGCCGCCGCCGCCGCCGCCGCCTCCTCCGGCTCCCACCACCACATCTACGCCTACGCCTACGCCCGAGCCTAAGCCTAAGCCCGAGTCTACGCCTGCGGTCGCGGCTCCGGTGGAGACCTCTAGTACCCCAGTTTCTGACTCGTCATACGCCGGTTCGGACAAGTTCGGCACCTCGAGCATGGACAGCGCCAAATACGCCGGCGACATCACGTACTACACCCTCGGCCTGGGCGCCTGTGGATATGATGACTCTGGCGTAGATCTGAGCAAGCATATCGTTGCGCTCTCCCATGTCGATTGGTACAGCCGGGGTTCCGGGACGAGCCTTGGCATCGACATGCCTAACCACGCCTGGTGCGACCAAACCATCACCATCACGGCCGGCGGCAAGTCTACCACTGCCCTGGTCCATGACATCTGTCCTGGATGCGTATCCGGTGCTATTGACGTCTCCGAATCCGTCTTCGCCGCTCTCTTCGGCAGCCTTGAAGCGGGACGCCAGACTGCCTCTTGGTCGTTCAACTAGGCAGCCGGGATTCCGACTGGTCCCTCGGAGACCCAACAGGCGGCATAGGATCTAAGACCGGTTCCATCCGTGCTAGCTAATGATGACGATCTCCTTCCATATTTTTTTTCTCTCTTCGCGTGGATAGTTGGGCGTATCGAACCAGGCGAGCAACTCAGTCCGACCAAGCACCACACTTAGACATTATATTTCCTCGGATCAACGGAGATGCGTGAGCACGAACTACCCGGCGTTAGGTCAGCAAATCGGAAGGATTCTGGTATGAAAGGGGATAGAGGGTGAACGGACCTAGGACTACTTTTATGGTGTATCTCACTCGCGACGTGCGTGGGTTGCGGTCTGGAGGACGTTGAGTTAGGGTTCCAGGCTTGCGCAATGTAAAACTATAAAATGGAGCAGGCTTGGTCTTGCTCGCCAAAATTACGTGTGTCACCTGGCTTCGGGGTCTTCCCCGGGGACAGGCGGGACAAGGCGGGACAGCCCATCAACTTCCAGGTTGTTGGGTCAATGTACGTCTTGGCAGATAAGTAGACTTTTGATTCTTTGTATATATATATACATTTTCCTCCTTGCCTCCCTCGAAACCTGCGTGGCCATGTTACATGCTCAGTGCACTTGCCCTTCTATGGGCATATCTTCTTACACTCTGGCGAGCGACCGCAGTATGTTGAACGGAATATGTCGACTTGTTAGGCGTTATAGGTAGCTGGCTAGCCAGCCTACACCACCCTTTCTGTGTGCTTCTTCAAAGTCTGAGCCAATGAAATTATGGACCTAGGTAAGGTTTGTACCATAAATGTCGACACTGGGAGGATATTCCGTGAGCGCCCCCTTTTCTTGGTTGCTTCATTTTTACTTCAATTATATTAATTCGAGACTGAATCAATCGGGGCTCACAGCGACGAGCAGTCGTATCTGCTTTACCTTGAGCAAAACGCGCTCGTGCGCTCATACTCTCACTCGAGGACGAGGACGAGGACAAGTTGCTCGCTGCGGATACCATAGCTCAAGGCTTACGGTCAAGAAACCAGCAGCCCGCGGTACTTGACTATGCGAGCTCAATCGCATAAATAACAGCAAAACAAAAAAGCGAGAAGGGCGGAGAGAAAGAAGGAAAGAAAGAAAGGGGGGCGAAAAAAAGAGAAAAGAGAAAAGAAAAGGATGGCGGGTTCTTCTTGCTGTCCTCACGCCACCACGCCTCGCCACATCTCCTCGGCGCCCCGTCTCTCATCGCAGCTCATCCCGCAAATGGCAATTCCCTAGGTCGTCCCCAAACATCGCAAGGCAAGAAGCGCCAGGCGCCCTCATGCCGAGGCGACAGCTTGTCGGCAATGGCATGAACGGCCGGGATCGACATCCGGGGCCAGTCACCGGCACGTCCACCCCCGACATCCAAGCCCGTGTCCGTCCCAAGGCCTCCAGAGCCGTGAGAGGAGGGCGTCGTCCGCAGTGGCGCAGCCGTAGCCGTCGTGTCGCGCAGCCGCACGATCATGGGCAGCACCACAAAATGATCCATTGATGCCGTGGCGCGCGCGTCTGCGGATAGGTAGACCTGCATTAGTTTTGTGGAACGGTCTTCGGCGGCGAGGAGGGCACGGGCATGCGCCAAGCGGCGGCCGTTGGCCGCCATGTCGATCAAGCCTATGCTGGGGGTTCCGGAGTGGCCAGGTTCTGTCGTCGCTCCGTCGTCGTTGGTGGTGGTCGCGGCGATTTTTCTGTGGTGTGGATCCGACGAAGCTGGGAACAGAGAGAGCGGCGCGGTTGGTGGCGGGCGTAGGGCGGACGAAGCCGCGGCGGAGACAGCGGAAGCAGGAGATGAGGAAGATGATACGAGCGGAGGTACAGACAAAGACCCAGACGACGTAGGCAACACGTTCGATGTTGTCCTCGTCATGGCGGCCATGGGGGCAGGAGGTGGACTCGGGATGCCGTCACCACTCGCAGTCGAGGGCGCGAAGAAACCGGGGCACATGTCCCGCATCGAAATGAAGAGCTGGACCTGTCTGGTGAGATGGGGCACGAGGGAATCGGCGAGCGCGACAAGGAGGCCCTCGAGAGTCGCCGTGCTATACGTCTGCGGATGCTTGCGCGCGGCCGAAGCATAGCCGAAAACCCGGTGTAGGAGGAGCTCGATACCCCCTTCTCCTTCTCCTTCTCCTTCTCCTTCTCCTTCTCCTTCTCCTTCTCCTTCTCCCTCTTCTTGCTCATCCTCCTTCTCGCCTCCGCCGACGACTTTGTCCTCCCCATTTCCTCCTTCTGATAGATCCCTAACCGAATGAGGAGGCGCCGCGGATCGACTCCGATTCGGAGGGAGCGTCAGAGTGCCAGTCGGCACACCCAACGCGGCTTCGAAGCCAGGAAGCATCATCCCCTCTTTCAAGTTGTGGTGGTCCAGCAGCCAAGCGCTCCAGCTCTGCGTCAGGAATAACAGGTCCGCTACGTCTTGGTTCTGTCGCACATGAGACACCTGTAAATAGATTGCGTTAAGGCCGCGTAGCATTGCGTTGTGGATGAGCGCCATCTCGTTGGCAATATGGAGGGCTGGGTGAGTGATCTGCGAAGACACTCCGTTAGCTGGCAGGGCAGATCTAGCCTCCTATATGGCCGCCGGGGAGCGGCTCAAGGATCAGACGGGCTACTCCACCGCCCTCGAGTGATGGCAGCCGATCACTACGGGGCTCAGGACAGGGAGCGGCGGAAAGAGGTACACACATTCTGAGTCCTCGACGGTGTGTCGATCAGCGGCCAGGGTCGATCAGCCCAGGGCTTTGTCACAGGCACCTCACCCGGTGCTCTCCTATCTGTACTCCCATATTGGCTGCCACCTGCCAGCCCGCGTCCACCGAGCGAGACAGCGTAAGGAGAAGGGGGCTTTGCGGTGCGCAATCCGTGGTCACCGGGCGCCAATCGTTCCAGTAGCGATGCCATGGGGACGCTCGGAATGGTACCAAGAGAATGGTATATAAGGGCCCCGTGTAGTAGGCTGTCGGTTGTAGGTATCTAGTCAGAGATAGTATTCTAGCAGCAGCAGCAAGCAGACGCACAGATACCAGTAAAAGCGGGAGAGATGGTCGAGACAATCAGCTAAGCAACGCAGGGAAGAGAACGAAGGGATATATCGCCAGTTATCAGGGCGGTAGGTGATTAGCTACCAAACAAGAGGCGGGCCGGGTTACTGTAAATGGCCTACTTAATCTCTCCTTCATATCTGTACATAGGATTGATAAGTACTTGTAAATACTTATTTATCATTGTCATCGACGGATTAACCGCGAGCAAATTTCGTCAGTGGCCAGTAGCCAGTAGCCTGGACCAGAAAACTCGGGAAATATGCCCCGGCATACAACACAATATCAATCAATACTCGGTAGGTATTCGGTAAGTATACGGTATGCAACCTTACCACCCCCCCCCTTTAGATCCGCTACTACTCGAGTTCTTGCCGACCATTTGCTTGCTACGTGGGACAGCAGCGTCTCCGTTATCAGGCCGAATAGGACAAGAGCGCAAGGATCAGCGCAGCTGCGGGCGGTCCTCGTCTTCTCGAGCTAGTGGTCAATAAAACAGAGGTCCCTCTCAGCCGTGGCTCCTGCGATACGTATACGTGCTGTGTAAGTGTAGAGCGAGAGCTGGAGCCTGCTACGGTAGCCCTGGGTGGTGGGCGCCTCCGTCTCGGTCGGGAGATGCTTGATCGGTCAGCAGCTCTGGTGATATATAGAGCCATGACCCCCATCTCGGCTACTGATATCGCATGCGGGATTACCGGCCATAGGGCTTGATAGACAGGAGACGCGAAGCTGTCTGCATAGGTTTGCGTTGCCGCGTGCATATATTTACATGAGGCGCGGGTAACGGTACACACCACGTGCGGAACCATCTACACTATCTACACTAATGCCCACACGTTAGACGTAGGGAACCGAATATCTAGTGTACAGGCGTAAGAACCTAGCCTAGGGCATATTCGACCAGACTGGGCCCGGGTAAGCGGTTTGGGCCGCCGATATGCCGTGTGGCGTCGCGAGGGCCAAGCGTGCGAAGAACAAGAAAAAAAACTCGACACTATGGACGACTATCGAGTGTGAGGCTTACGGAGGCAACTGAGGCAAGGTACGAAGTACCCGCCCAGACTTATTACGTCTCAGGGCTAAGCAGGAGTGGTACTAACCCTTAGCCTAGGTCTTTGAATCGATAAACGGTCGTTGATTCAATAAATCTTGGCATACTTAATCTGCTATATAAATTATACTAAAAACTTTTGTACCTATAGATATTTTTAATTCGCTTTCTATTTTAGTGCTAAAATAAAGAGTTATATATTTAACTTATATATATATATTTAATTTATATATTTAACCTATTATTATTACATACTTTAACTTATAATTTTAATTAATAAATATATTTTTATATAAATTAAGTATAATATTATTTTTAATAAAAACTTTAAAAGTTTTTAGTATTACTTTATAGAGTAAAGTAGCACCTTTTTTTAATAGTACTTACTACTAATTATAAATTAAATAAAGAGCTAAAAGCTCTATATATATATAGCTAGATTTTTAGCTTTAGTAGCTTTACTACCTTTTTTTAAATAAAATATTTTTTATTTTACTACTTTAATTTTTACTACTTATAATTATACCTATTAAATTAGTACTTTTACATAGTTTTAACTATAAAAACTAAATTAAACTAAATTATATAACTATTATTTTAATTTTTTAAAGTTAAGAAACCTTTTTTTATTATATAGCAGTATTAATTATTTTTATATACTTATAATAAGTATAGCATTAATTTAATGCTATAACTATTTTAATTAAAGTAAATATTATTGCTAAATTTTTTAGCATTAAGTTTTTTATACTAATTTTATTATTTTACTTTTATTAAAACCTATAAATAATTAAACAATTAGTAAAACATATAGTTAATATTATACCTTTATATTTTAAAAAACAAAAAAACTTAAAATTATATAAAATATACTTTATAATTAAAAATATTAAATCTTTATAAATATTATAGATTTATTAAAAAATACTAATTATTAAAGCATACTTTATAATTAAAAACTTTTTATCTTTTTTTATTAAATATAATAACTAGCGAAAATATTAATTAAGCGTACTTATTAGCTATTTAGAATATATATATTTTATATAGTAGTTTAACTTTAAATAAGAAATACTCTGTTATTATTTCTATATAAAGAAAATGTTTATTATAATACTAACTTATTTATATAAACGCTATATTTAATAAATATTTATTTAAATATTTGCTTAACGATATACTAGATTTGCTTTTAAATTTAGTTTAACTAAAAGCTAGTACGTTAAATTAAGCTAATAAGTTAGCAGCTTTAGCAACTAAATTAACTAACGCTTTATAATTTCTTTTTACTTTTAACCTTAATTACCTAAATCTGCTTATAAACCCTATAAAAAAGTATATAAATATACCTAAAATAGCTTTTATACTATAAACGCTAAGCTTAAAAATATATACTTATTTATATTTAACTAAAATAACTTTAATAATATATATATACAAACACTAAATAATAAAAAAGCAATCGGTAATATATAAAAATATATTAAAAAAATTGCTAGTATATATAATTAATTATAAGCTTTTATATAAAAAATATAATTTATATTTAGTTTAAGCTAAGTATTAAAAACTTTTATATAAAGCTAAGTAGGCTTATTTAATATATAGCTTACCGTAAATAATATATCTAGTATATAGCTTACTATAAGTAGTATAAATATATTTCCTTTTTTACTACTAATATATAAACTATTAAATAAAGCTATAAGTAAAAAACTAAAGTTTTATAAAGAAATAGTTTGCCGTTTAACCGCTACGCCATCGGCGTACTAGAAAAGTGGAGTAGTTATTGCCTTATTAGCAATAATTGTACAAATATAGCTTATATAGTAGCTTGCGGACTGGTTGCGGCGTAGCCGCCGACTAGTCGCCCTATAGTATAAGGAGTTTCTGCCTATTCTTTTACACTATTTTTCCCTTTAGAAGGGTTAGTTTTTAACCTTTAGCAGTACTACCTAATAGCGGCTAGCTCTGCAAATAAATTAGTTTTTACTTAGTATAACAGCTATATACTAAATATTTATCTAATATATATAAATATATATATAAAGTATAAGTATAACAATTATAAGCTGCTTTTTATATAGTTAAAGTATAATTGCAAATTTTTTAATACTAAGTAAAAAATATCTTTTATACCTAGAGGTACTTTATATAGGTTAAACCTATTTTTAACTAGCTATTTATAAATATATTACTTTATTTACATTTTATAGCTTAAATATTTAGGTATTATTATTATAACCTTTTGCTTTATTATATAAAAGTATTTTTTATAGGCTATATATACTATATTTATACTAAGAAGTTATAGTTAGGTATTAAAGTTAAAGTTATTATTTTTAATATGTATTAATAAGGGGTACCCTTATTAGTACTATTAATTCTTATTAGTAGATTAAATAGGGTAGAAACCTTAGGTTTCTACCTTAGAGGCAGGCCTTGCAAGCTATTTCTATTAAATCTACATCTTTTTCTACGGACTTAATTACTACTAAATACTAGTATTATAACTGTACCTCTAGGTACACCGTACTAATTTTTTTCTTTAGAAATTTTGTTCTAAAATTTTTACTTTAACTTAAACTACAAACTTTTTAATATAAAAGTAATAGCAGTATAAAGAAATAGTTTACTATTTAACTGCTATATTATCGGCGTACTAAAAAAGTAGAGTAATTACTGCTTTATTAGCAATAATTATATAAATATAGCTTATATAGTAGCTTACGGATTAGTCGCGGCATAGCCGCCGACTAATCGCCCTATAGTATAAGGGGTTTTTGCTTATTCTTTTATAAGTTCTAAGTTAAAATTAGTAGCAATTTAGTAAGTAATCTAAGTAATAGCAATAATAAAAAAAATTGTTATAAATATAATAACAATAAATATAGCTATAAATTTAGTTATAAACTTAGTATATATTATATTACTCTTAAAGTAAAATCTGTTTTTATAAAAGAAAATACTTATAAAATTAAGTATAATAATGTTAGTATTTTTAATTTTAAATAAAAAAACCCTAATAATTACAGCATAATAGCTAATAAGAAAAACATTATTTATATTAATGTTTACTTATTTACTAACTATATTAACGCTTTAATTAAATATAAAAAAACATGTTTTTTTAATACTAATTAGATTTTTAGTATTTTTAATTACTTAATAGTAAGGTTAGCTTTACTATAGTAAAACAATAAAATTAGCGCTAACAACTACTATATCTAGCAAAAAGCTAGCTTAAATAAAGTATTTTTTAAGCTTAAAAACTATTTTAAAATTAAAATAAGTTATATTACTTAAAAGTTCTTTAATAAAATACTTTTTTTATATAATATTACTAAGAATTATAATGCTTTATTTTAGTATATTTAGCGTAAATTATACTATGTTTATATTAACGGTACTTTAAAATATAATAATAATAATTAAATCGGCATTATATAAAATATTTGCAATTAATAAAACAAAGTATTTACTAATTATATCTAGCTTTCTAAAGAAAAAAAAACATTAAAAAAGTATATAAAAAAAATCGAAAAAGCCTACTATAAGTTAAAATATAAAATAAAGCAATATTACTTAAACGTTAAACTTAAGCTTAATTATTTTAAAGTAGATAATTTAACTACTATATAAGCTTAATTACTTTATATATTTTGTTAAAATAATTATAATTGCAATTATAAACGCAAATTTAATAACAATTACTTATATTATAACTAAAGCTAAAAAAAATGTTGTTTTAAAAGCTATAATTATTACTATAACTATAATTAGTATTAAAATAAAAAATAAAACTACATATAAAATAGTAGTTAAAACTATAATTAAAACTATAATTATAATAGCAATTACAATTAGTATTACAATAGAAACTATAACTAATAATAAAATAGAAACTATAACTATAACTATAATTAATAAAGTAATTAAAGCTAAAACTATAATTGCTTACGTAGTTAAAACCGTAATTATTAAAAAAAATGTTGCAATAATAGTTGCAACTATATATACTTTATAAAAAAAAAAGCTAGCAATAAAACTTTTAATATAAAAGCTTTAGCATTTAAAAATACTAAATATTAAAGCAAATACTTTTTTTATTATTTAAATATAGTAATTATATACTATAAATGCTATAATAAGTATAAGTTACTAATTACTTTTTGCTTATATTTAAAATACTATAAGCTTAGTATTTAATTAAAAGTATTAAGCATACCTTTTTCTATTAACTTTGCTTAATATACTTATAAATATTATACTTAGAAATTATTTTTATAAAACTTATTATTTTAATACCTTTAAAAATATACTGTAGCTAAAAAAAGTACTATTTATAAACCTAAAGGTATATTAAGCAGCTACTTAGTATTTAAAATAGCTAAAAAAAAACTAGCGTTAACGCAAGCAAGATTTTTAATATAAAGGTCTTTATAATTAAAGCACCTAATACTAACTAGATTAATAAAGCATTATGCTTTAGCTATACCTACTTTTGCTTTAAGGTATACTTTAGCTTAAAAGCTAAAAATATAAAAATTTATGCTAATTTTAAAACTAGTAAAACTATAATTAATTAGTTATACTTTAATATTTTTAAGTATACTACTATTAAAAAAAAATTTATAATAACTATAAATAATACTTTTATAACTTTTACTAAATAAGCTATTTTTACCTTTTATACTTATAGTATAAATAAAAGTAAAAAACCTTTTACTATTAAATATAAAAAGAAAAAATAAGTTATTAAAAACTATTTTTAATTTAGTATACTTATTAGTAATAACTTCTTTTAGCTATATAAATTTATAATTAATTATAGCAGCAAAATTATTATTTTTAAAAAATTTAACAACTTTACTATCTTAATAAAAGTTATAATATAAAGTTTTAAGTATATATAAAAAATAACTAATAAAAAAAACGTTATAATTTAAAGTAACAAAAGTATTTATTTTTAAATAAAATATAAGCTTTTACTAAAAAATTAAAACTTTTATTTTATAGCTATATATAAAAATTTTATAAATATTCTTATTAACGTATATATTTTTAAAGTAATACTAATAATTAATAATGTAGCTATTTTAGTAAAAATATACAAAAGTATTAAGCTAAGCTAGATTTATAAAAATTAAAACAGTAGTATATATATTAGTTTATAAAAAAAGGCTATAAAGACTTTAGCTTTTATTTCTATTTTATTTACTGCTTCTTTAGCTAGAATTGTTAATTTTAAATCTTTAGTTACTGCTAACTTAGTAGTAGCTATAAATACTAAATTTAATATATTGCTAATTATTATAGCATTAGCTACTAATAGCATTTTAAACAATTTTATATATATAGATAAACTTGCTAGCAATACTATCTAGCTATTTAAAATTAATATTTTAGTAACTTTAATATATATTTTAAATATATTTATATTTAAAATATCTAATATTTATAATAATATATAACTATTAAGTATACTTTTTATTAACGCTATATTTAATGTAATTATAAACGCTAATTACTAGTTATTTTTTAACTTTTATATCTTAAAATTAAATAAACTTTTTAAGCTAAAAATAGTAGATCTTTTTACAAACTCTAGCATTAAAAAGCTAATAAATCTTTTAGAAGTTGTTACTAAAGATAACATATATATTTACTCTAAATACTTTTTTAAAGCTATTAAACTTGCTAAAATTATCTAATTATATAATATATAAACTAATTAAAACAAAGTAAATATATTAAAAAATAAATAGCTAATTTTTCTTATTAATAATTAGTAAAAAGTAAAGCTAGCTATATATTTTTATTTATTTAATTGCTATAATATAAAAGTTTTTAATATAATATATAATTTTTTTTATAAAAAAAACTATTTAATATAAGTTAATAAAGCTACTTTTTTTGCTTACTTTATTTTTATTACCTAGCGCAAAATTTATAGCAAAAATAAAAACCAAGTAATTATTAATTTTTAAGCGCTAAATAAAGTAGTAGTTTTTAATAACTACCTTTTTTTACTATAGCATAATATTATTAGCAGTTTATTAAATAAGCGTTATATTATAATAGTTAATATAACTAGTTTTTTTTATTAATTTAAGGTATATTCTAATTATAAAAACAAATTTATAGTAATTAATTTATAAAAAATTAAAAAATCTAATATTATATTAATAAAATTTTGCAATTTATTTACCTATATATAGCAGTATATAAATTAACTTTTTTAAAGTTATTTATACTACTGCTATATATTTATTAATAATATTTTTATTTTTTTAAATAGCTTTAATAAGTATATTAACTATTTTAACACTATTTTTAAGCTTTTTTAAACCTAAAATATAGCTATATTTTCTATAAAATCCTTTATTAAATATCTTTTTATTAAGCTATTAAAATTCTATATTAATACGCTTAGTATATCTATTACTGCTTATAAAATATAAGCCTTTAAGCAATTAGTATTTTTAAACTTACTTAAAATATTTAAGTAATACTTAAGCACTAGTAGCTTTTTATATAATTTTTTGCCCTACTATATATAGTTAGTAAAGCTTTTATAAAAGCAGAAAACTACTTTACTTATAAAAAAATAATAAAAAGGTAAAATAATTAACAGTAACTTTAGCTACTAAAAATACTATTGCTAATTAATATTTTATAAAGCTATTCTTATTAAACTAGCCTTTTTTAAAGCAGTATAAAACGCTATATATAATAATACTACAATTTACTATTATAATTTTAACTAAATCCTGTTTTTATAAATTAACAGATTATATAAACAAAGCTTTAGTATAAGACTATTTTATACCGTAAAAGAATATATATGGTTTCTTAGTAGTACTATCTTATTTACTAAAGTATAACTTATAATATATTTAAGTTGCTGCCTTTTTAGCGCTAAAACTAGGTATAAGTTTTTAGAATTAAAAGTTGTATACTTAGTTTAAGCTGCAAAAAAGCTTTATATAATTATTTACTTTAATAAGTAATAAGTTATTATTTTTACTAATTATTTTTTTATAAAAAGTATTATTAATTAAATTATACTTAATATTTTTATAACTAATTAAGCTAATTACCGATTTATTAATTTATTTATTTACTTGTTCTAATATAAATTGCAAATATATTATTTTTTTAAACGTTTAAACTATATTTTTAATATATTTAGCTAGCTAAAAGCTATACAAAATATTACTAATAATATAAGTAAGCTATAGCGCTTAAATAAGCTAGCTATTTTAAACTCCGTTTAAAATATCATAAAATATATAGCTAAAGCTATTATAAATAAAACTTAAAAATAAGATTTTAAGCTTGCTTATAAAACCAATTTTTAGTATAAGAAAATTTTTAATAAGTTAAACGTTAATAAGTTTTATAATAATAATAAAAGCATTATTATTTTTTTTAAACTTAGATACCTTTTTTGCATTATTAATAAACTAATTTATAATATATATACTAAAACTAAGCAGCTTTATATACTATATAGCATAATATAAAAAGTATT
The DNA here is from genome assembly GCA_022578855.1 of Nemania serpens. Lineage (NCBI taxonomy): Eukaryota > Fungi > Ascomycota > Sordariomycetes > Xylariales > Xylariaceae > Nemania > Nemania serpens. The sequence goes on from MU396770.1 coordinate 48,120, forward strand.
TAAAGTAATATATAATAAAAAATATTATGTTAGTTTAAATTATATAATAAGTAACTTTAAAAGCTATTTAATTTATTATAAATTTTAGTTAGTTAAAAAGTATATTAAATGCTATTCCGGCTATAAGTTTAACTAAATAAATTAATTAAAGCTTATTAAAAGTTTTTAACTTATATACCTTATATACTTTTTGTTTATATAGACTATAGCAATTAATTTTATTTTATTTCTACTTTTAATTAAATTAATTAATACTTTATAGCAATTAATAAGTAAAGCTTATTATAAGTATTATAATTATATAATAATAGCTTTATGCTTTATATTTAAATATATATTATTTCTATTTAGAAATAAGAAATATACCGCTAAAAAATAAGCTATTATTTTTATTAAGCATTTGCTATTAAGCAATTAAGGTATACTAAAAGGTATAATTTTTAATTGCAATTATAAATTTATATTTAACTTTTAAAAAAGTATATAAAAAACTTTAAATATAAAGCTTTTAATAACTATGGCTTACTATTTATAAAAAGATAAGCTATTTAAATATAAGAATTAAACAGTAGAAATTGCAATATAATATTATAACTTTATTAATCTAAAGTTTAATTAGCTTAAAATTATACCTTTTTTATAATAAAACCTAAATTTAGCAAAAAACTAAGCAATATAATTAATACTATATAAATAGCTATTTAGATTTAAACTATTTAAACTATTAAATATAATAACTAAAACTTAAAATTAATTTATTTAAAATATTTAAGTATTATAAAACTACTTAAAATAAAATGCTAATTTATATATAGACTTTATAGCAATATAAGCTAAGCAGCACTATAACAAAAAGTACTATATATTAAAATTTAAGCTTAAAAACAAAGTCTTACTATGTTTATATAATAGCTACTATTTTTTTAGTAAGCCGCTAAAGAAGTACTTATAATAACAAGCTAAACTATAAACTATTAAGCGCAAAATAAATAACCTAGCTTATAAACTAAATTTTTTTAAACATTTACATATATATTCTGTAGTATTAATAGCTTAACTATAATTTATAAAAAGTAACAAAAACTTTTTTTATTATACTATTTCTTTTTTTAAACTAGTTAAAGCTAACTAATATTTTAACTTAAATTAAAGTAAAAAAAAGGTTTATAAAATAAAATATATTCTTTAGTATTATTTTAATTATAAAAAAACTAAGTTTAATTACTTAATTAAATAATAAAGCTAAAATTATAAATATAATTATTAATATATTAAGCATTACTTTTAGTACTTAAAAAAGTTAATTAATATATACTAAAAAAAATATAAATTAAAGCTTGCAATTAAAAAAGCATTAGTAAAGTTAGCGTTTATAGCAGCTATATCTATTGCTATAGCTTTTGCCGCAAAAAAACCAGTTCTTAATATACCTTAATATTGCAAACGCTTATACAAAGTTTAAGCTAAACCTAAGAAATAAAACATTAAAAAATTATAAAAAAGCTATTATAATTAAAAGAATTAATAGGTATACTAATAATAAAAAAAAATTAAAAATAGATTTAATTTCTATAGCTATTAAAAGTAGTAGCTTTTTTTTTATTGCTTAATACTTTAATAAAAACCTTAAAAGTTCTTAATACTATTTTATAAAATAAAGTAGCACCTTTTTTTAGTAGCATTTACTACTAGCTATAAATTAAATAAGGAATTAAAAGCTCTATATATATATAGCTAAATTTCTAGCCTTAGTAGCTTTATTACCTTTTTTTAAATAAAATATCTTTTATTTTACTACTTTAATTTTTACTACCTATAATTATACCTATTAGTTTTCTTAAAAAGTATTAAAAGTATATATATATATATATAGTATTATTAAAGGTTAACTTATATTATAGCTAAAAAAACTGCTTATTAAACTAACCAAAGTTTTTAATATATAAGAAATACTTTTATTTTAGTAGCAGCGCTACCTATTTGGAAGTACTGCCAAGATTTATCGAATCAACAACCGTTAATCAATTTAAAGACCTGGGCTAAGGGTTAGTACCACTCCTGCTTAGCCCTGAGACGTAATAAGTCTGGGCGGGTATATCGAACAGCGATAAGGCATAGGTATACCATATATACATGCATACATGCAAGCCACCGAGACAGAAAGCGAATGCCATCATCCCATGTCAGTACTCTGTGCATAGTATTACCTGCAACCCCTGGCCCTCCGAATACTACCTACCTGACAGCGCTACTTCGTACACTACTCGGGTAAGCAAAGGTGGCCAGATAGGCGTACTTCGTAGACCACCTATTTTAATCTCCTATTGACAAGGGTAATATGTGTAATATTGAGCCGCACTCGGTAGCTGCCTGGGCAAGGTACTTACACTAGGGAGGTATTTGGACGCTGATCATGGATCATCCGGCTGCGGCTGGGCCGTCACGCCCAGAAGAAGCGAAAACGGTGGTATTATAGGCACGCAATACGACACGACGACGTTCTCGGCCTGGCCGGCCCTCAGTACAGAACAGTGCGCATACAGGCGGGGATTGGCTACCCGGGACAAAAGCGCCGGCGCGCGTCTGATGCGACAAGAGAGCAGCCGGACCAGAGCCATCGATACATAACGGCAAGTGAGTGCCGCCGCAGAGCATTTGTCCCTGTCCTTTTTCGCCGTCATTTGCGACATCACCATACCCCCTACCCATTGCACAGTGTATCGGTAGTCCATTGCTGTCCGCTGATTACAGTACGGGCAAGCACACCCTAGGTAGCTCTGATTTCCATTTCCAGGGCCCCCCCGAAAACAGGAAACCCAGCGCCCCTGCAATCATTTGCACAAACCGTGCCAGAGCCCAGCCCTCGGATCCCTATCGCGGGATTTGTTCTTGATTGAGACCTGTTGCACCACTCTTGTCCAATCCTTGCCAACCCGAGTCCCATCCGTTCCGATCATCTACAGCGCGAACCGCCTCCCCATTTCCCGTCATTCCCTTGATATCGCTCCAATACTCCAGCCTGCGTACCTCCTCGTCCGCATGTTTAATGGCCTCGGCTAGATTTATGGCCTTGGATGCTGTTGCTGACTCCCCCCGGCACCTGCCACTTGTCACATCGTCATGTAGTTGTGTGAGCCGTGAGAGGAGTGCTTTTCGAGACGTCTGGAATACAAACGCGGCCATGATCTCATGCATGTAGTTCTGCAAGTGTAGCAAGTCGTCTGCACAGCTGTTGACGTAGCTTTCCACTGCTTCGAGTTTCTCCCGGTCTATTCGTGACTGTCTGAGGACGGTCATCAAGTCTTCCGTAGTCTTGGCTTCTAGGGGGGCCAGGGAGCTGTCCAACCCTCCCCTCGCGCTCTCTCGCGACCGCCGAGAATTCCCATGTGACCCCCGTGACTGTCTGTCCAGGCTATTCCTTTCCGGCCCGCTCATCATGGCAAACGGACTCGGCGATCGCTGCCTCGCTGCCACCGTGAAGTAGGCCGGATTCATGGCATGCTCATCCGCGGCCTGGTACCCGATGCTTATCTTTATCCGTCTTCTGATCCATGCTCTTCTCCGGACAAAAGAGCCGTACCAGTTTGGGCGGTGCCATGAAAACTTATCGGAGAACATGAAGGAATATTCCCAACCGTCGCCATCGGCTTGGATTTGGTCGTCATGGTTTATACGCCACTCGGGCCAAGCCCATTGCCAACTGGGGTCTGGGACTTGGGCCGTATGTATATCGGTCGGGCTAGGCCTAAGAGCAGAATTGGTCCAGGCTGGGGGGTCTAGGTTACCCAACGCGGCAGAAGAGAAGAGGGGGATGCCGCAGAGGAAACCGCCGCGCTGGTTCTCGTACAGTATGTCAATTTCGGTCTCGGGTTCTCTCGGCAGGGGTGCGTGGTTCGTAGACTCTCGACTACCGGCCCGCTCCTGGAAGTTGTGATTCTGAGCTATGCCCGAGCGGCCTTCCGGCCCCGCGACTTGGACGTCGCCATCGTCAGACTCGCTCGTCCGTGGGCCCCGTGATGGGCCGGCCTCTGGGACGCCATCGTTGGACAGCTTCCCGCCCTCGCTGGCGTGCTGGGCCAGCGGTGCCTGGGACTCGGAACGGGCGAGGGTCTGACTGGAAGCAGGCCGGGTTCCGATCTGACAGGACTGGTTCGTCCAGACACTCGGGGGCTTCGTGCCGCGAGAACTCGTGGCGGTGTCGTGGTCGACGAGATCGATCTCGTGGTCGATTTCCTTGTCGGTCAGCGGAGGCACGCGACGGGAACTGCGCACATGCGCTTTATGATGGGGCATGGCTAGAGCGAGTCGCGCATTCCAACATAGTAGCCAGAGATGGCGGCGCCGATGGACAGCACCCGGCGTGTGAGGAGAGGGGGGGAGGAAAGGGATAGGCTATGCAGGGGAGAGCAGAGCAGCGAGGCGGGACGAAGCTTCGAGGGAATTGCGATTCTCTCGATTGCTATAGGTGGTTGCTCGTGGCTCGAGGGAGAAGAGCGAGGAGACTGGTTGAAGTGTTATGACGATTCAAGAATGTGCCGTCGCCGTCTCGCCGTCTCGCCGTGGCGACTTGGCACAGGAGGGAGAGGAACCTCGTGAGGCCAGGTGCGTGTAGTAGTGTTGACGGTGAGTGGCATTCAAGCTTGGAGCTAGCGCGCATCGATGACGACGATGGCGGCGTCGACCAGGGGGTAGCTACATACAGTAGTTCCTATCCTATTTAAGTACATATATGTAGGTAGCGGCTGGCCTGCAGTGTACGTGCAGGTACCTCCCCTACATGTCCTGTAGGCCCAAGCCTGTATCCATGTAGTAGGTATCAGTACAAACATGCACTTGTACGTTCACGATACCTGTATACATACATAAGTTAAGCTGCCTTTAGTACCTCATAACCTTCAAATTTTGCGTACTTTCATACTACTAGGTACCTTGTATTGAATAGATGTTAACATACCTACTTCAAAGTTGATATGAACAAGACCTCATCCGAGGTCATCTCCACTCAACTAAGAAACAGTAACCGTGATCTCACCAAGTGAAGGCGTCCGTCGTGGCATCGGCGGTTGATGGCTGTGTGCCAGTGACCCCAACCTACGCATTTCTCTGGATGTCTACTTGGGTATGAGCACACGACGCGACAGAGCCAACGAGCCACTTGAAGAACACCAGCAGGAGGGATTCGCAAGGCATCGCAGCTTCGGACGTGACATCAGCCTCACCTAGGCCCTCCGTTTAGCAGACGTTGCCAGATCACGACCACACCTATTGAATAATGACCTTTTTCTTCTTTTCTTTCTCAAAATAGTGATTATGCTTCTCTCGGGAAACCGAGGGAGACAACGCTAATCGAAGGTGGTCTTCGTCCCTTCGGGCTTTTGAACCGCTCCCGTCTTATACAATGCGATGGAAGCATCGCCGTACTTCTTAGGTTTAGGGACAGCCCTTGCAGAGATGGGCTCGTCTTTCCTGTCGCCTCCTTCCGTCCTCTCCCCGCGTCCCTCATTCCGTTGTTGAGCTTCCCTGGTCCGGGCAGGAGGGCCTTTCCCATATCTCTTCTTGTATCTGACCTGGTCATCTTCCGCAAGCTCGATCTTGAGCTCTCGGCCGTGAAGCCTATTGACCCACCATTTGCGCATATGGAACTTTCTCTGCCTGTCCTTGTTCTCTTCGCCGTCTTCGTTGCCGACTTTTCCGTCGTCGGCCTCCCGGAAGTCGTCCTCCGTCTCTATCTCTTCCTTAATCTTCACGAAACCCTTCACGGCCCAGGCAGTCGCCTCCGCTTCCTTGAACTTAACCCAGCCGTATCCCTTACACTTCCCGCTGTCCTCAAACGTGGCAACTTTGATCCATTCGATCTCCCCGCACTTCTCGAACTGCGCGCGCAGGTCGTCTTCGGTGACCTGAAACGAGAGATTTCCGACATAGATCTTCCGGCTACCGCTATCCTGCTGTCGAGGTGTCGTTTTTCCAGTGTCATGCTTCGCTCCTACACTATTGATCTCGCTGCCTTCGTTTGCCTCGAGGGTCCCCTTCTGCGGCCGGCCCTCGAAAGACGCGGCATTCTTGATCAGTACTTTCCGGCCTTCGAGCTCCGTCTCCGTGAGCGCCATGGCAGCGACAGCCGCAACCTCCCCATCGAAGTCGACATACGCAAACCCTTTATTCTGCGGCCTGTTTTGCGGCGGTGCCTCCCCACCCTGCGGTCTCGCCTGCTTCTTACCGTCCTTGCTGGTCGGCAGGTTCACTCTCGTGATGTTCTCGTCCTTGATTATGCCTCCGGAGCAATCCACCAGCCACCTGAAGAGCTCTACCCGCGTCAAGGTGAATGGGATGTTCCCTATCCAGATGCCATGTTCCGATCGCTTCTTCGCTTTCGCATCCTTGGATTGGGGGATTGGGAGTCCGTCATTGGCCTCATCGTCGCTGGTTGGTTTGGTAGGTAACGATTTACCCTTCTTGAGAAGGCGCTTGGCTTTCTTGGACGGTGGTTCTGGAAGATTGAGGTCTACTTCGATCTCATCCAGTTGACTCTTGCGCTTCCTGGAAGGCGACGAGGGGTCTGCGGCGGCCATGGTGGATGGAAAATGGGGATAGATGATGCTGGCAGGGTCCGTAGCCAATCGTTTAGGTTAGAAGCGGATTATGAGGCCAGTCTCGCTTGTTGGCTCATAAAGAAACGGTGCTGACGATTGGATTATCGCAGAGGTGCAGAGGTAATGGTCGCAAAAAATATTCGGGTTCCAGTTTTACCCATTTCCTAGCGCCGCGATAGCGCATTTTCCGCTTTTGCTTAAGCTTGGCTTACCTACGGTACCTAAGGGTAGGTAGGCATTTATTTATATATTATTTAGGTGGGCCTAATAAATTCAACGGCCCACTTTCTCAGTGCCTACCTGGTACTGATTGACCTCCGATCGCTTCAATGCTACCTAGGTAGGACCTGCTGGATGCTGTCATCAACCGGAGCGGGCCGGAGCGCCTCAAGGTGCCTCAAGGTGCCTCAAGATAAGGGCACTATGAAAAAGCGAGAAAGCGCGTAGTCGGCAATCATGATTGGTACCTGACACCTTTCAACTCTACAGTGCCCCTTTTCGTTTTGGGGCCTTTCCCCGCGCGGCAACGTCAGAGGCCGGGGAAGTATGAATTACGAATACTCTTCATATTCACAACGTAGATTTCAGTGTACCGACATCGACCTGTGCCACCGAACCCGACCAAGTTCCATCTCATCATGCCTGTCAACCACCTTGTGTTGTTCCAGTTCAAGGCTGAGGCCACTGCCGAGGAAGTTGAAAAGGTTAGTCGCCAACTAGGCCGAAGCCAAGCAATCTTTCTCTATTTTCTTTCTCTTTTTCTTTCTCTTTCTCTTCTCGGCACGCGCTTCGAAGTGACTAATGCACCCTGAAGGCATACCTACATATGCTGTCGCTCAAAGACAATTGTCTCCATCCTGCCACACAAAAACCGTACATCAGGTCCCTCACGGGCGGAAAGGATAACTCGCCCGAGGGCCTACAGGTGAGCATTGATTCCGCCTCGTACTACGGGCCTGTCACGAGCCTAACTATGCTAGAACGGAATTCAATACGCCTTCGTAGTCGAGTTCGAAACCGTAGCAGACAGAGGCTTTTATCTCAATGATGACGAGGCTCACAAGGCCTTCCTCGCGAACGCCTCGCCGATTTTCGAGAAAGTAATTGTGGTCGATTACAGCTTCTGATCTTGTATCTGGATATCCGCGAGCGTTCTTCACATCCGACAGGAGGCTCAAAGCCATTATGTAGAGAGTTTCCAGATGCCAATGCATTGCTGCGTAACATAGATGTTGCCACCACATTCACCATATCATACAGCTCACAAGTGACATGAATCTTCATCCGTATCTTCATCTATACCCTCTCATCCAACAATCCTTGCGAAATCGTAGATTCTTTAATCTGTAGAAAGTCAGTTAAACACAGACAGTTAGACGAGCCGGTGGATAGACAACGCTTTAGAAGACGCGATTCGTGTTACTAGAGCAAGCCTTGTAACTATAAGAAGTTTATTAAAATGCTTATAATAATTAATTACTTATATATGTTATAACTAGCTAATTGGGTTTATTTTATGATATTTTTGTACTATATTTAGACTATGTAAGGCTATGGATTAGCTACTAGGTATCTAACTTAGATATATAAATACTTTCATCACAGTGGTAAATTATATTATATATTTGCATAACCAGGCAATATCATTAGGTTAACAGAAGTTGTCAAGGGAAACACAGAACTAACGGTCGAAGGTAAAATCATCTAAGGGCGTCTAGAAATGGGCTCTCAACTAATTAAGAACGATGGAAACCTCTATGGCCTAAGACCGCTGCTCAGTCTAGTTAAATGAACTAGCCCCAGGCACCGAGTCACGGTCAGTCGCTGTAGAAACTTCGTCAATAGATAAGTAATGACAATTATACGGAGATTAAGAATCCTCATCGCTGGAGAGAGCGATTGCGTGAACCCGTACTGCAATAGGGAGTACGTAGCCCTCCCAAGCGAACAGAAATGCCAAACAAGATTTACAACGTTCTGATAGGAGACACTGGGCAGATTGAAGTTCAGCAATGAGATCTATATGACTAGGTAGCTATAAACCTATCAATCGAATGAACAAGACAAGACGACTGGTTATCGAGGCTGGCAGACATTGAGACTTAGACGAGAGATTCTACAAAGACGGAGACGACATGACTCAAATGATGACTAGCGGTTAAAGTAATTATGTAATTATTGAACTGCGTGTCTTGTGAAGAAACAGAGCTAAGAGGTGGCACAGCAAAACGAGTTTCTGAGATGCAGTGCGAGAAGGAAGGGCGGTACCCTTGGCAGAGTACGTGGGCGGACGATGAGATGAGAGTATGGTTGCATAGTGCACCGATGGAGCAAGAGAGTCGGCCGGCCAGTCAATAATAGAACTAAAGTGCTCGAGGTCGAAGCGTAGCATAGCCCTTTATGAGGATGCACCCGAGGCCGCCAAACTCATTCGCGCCTCCACGACTTGTCGTCGCAACTAAAAACAACTTCATGAACGTGAACTCTGTTGTCGACGATCTGCTTCCCATTCACAAGATCATTCTCATCCGCTCTCTTCCGCGCCTCTTCCTCATCCCTCGCGAGGCCCGCCCGCATATGGCGCGTAACGAGCCTACGCCTCGCGGTTTCAAAGTCCACATCGACAAACCAGCGCTCGTCCATGAAGCCGGCCGCCTCACGCCACGGCTCCTTGTCTAAGACCACGTAGTTTCCCTCGAGAACGACGATGCGGTGACCGGGGCGGACGACGATGTCATTGTCTTTGGGGTCTTTGACCGCGTGGTCGAAGGAAGGAGCAAATATGGTCGCAGACGAGGGGCCGAGGGGCTCCCGCAGGGCCTTCACGAGAGATAGGAAAGACAGCCCGTCGAAGGTGAATTCGGCCCCTCGCCGCGCGTGCGCCGTCACCGGGTCCGGCATGGCCGAGAGCTGGGCGCGTGTCAGGTGGTAGCCGTCCATGGGCACAAAAGCAGCGACGGGCACGGCCTTAGGCGTCCCCGGGTGCAGGCTCTCGTGCCGAGCATTGAGGGCCTGTGTCACAATTCGTGAGAGCGTGGTCTTCCCTGTTCGGCGTTAGGTCTGGCGGCTTACGAACCGTGAGAGATAAGTGAGCTACCTGAGCCGGGGATACCGCCGATTGCTATCACTTCGTGGAATATTAGCGAGGGCTCTCGAGAATGCTTGGAGAAGATGCCAAACGATGTCGTCTTTCTGTGCTTCTAGAAGCAGTGTTGCTTCATTCTCGCTCCCGGGAGATTTTGTCAAATATAACTCACTTAATCGGCGGTCCTCTGGCATTTGCTGGAACCGATCCCAGGCTTTGTCGACCAGGTAGCTAACTCGGTCGTCCATGTCGTACTCAATTCTGTGACTAAGACGTGAAGATCTGCATAAACGAAAGGCCGTATCTAGTCGACTTGAATTTAGTACAGACAGGCCACCGAATATACTCAAACAGCCCTACAGTATCCTAGTATCATCTACGTAGGTATAAGAGTGGTATCAAGGTAGTGGTAATTGTATGCACAGGAAGTAATGATATTCTCTGTATACCAGGAAGCACCTAGGTAAGGTCGCTACAGCGCATATGGTAGGTTACTTACCTAAGGTTAAGAGGTTAGCTAGAGGTAGCCTATCATAAAGAGGTTAGGTCCTTAGGTAATTCAAAGCTACTTAAACTTATCTCGGCACTACCTATAGGTATCTAGGCCCGTATCAAGCCCGCAGAAGATAATATAGATGGAAGATGCCCTCTACCTATCTACAGCATCCCGCTTGAACTTTCTACTGAGTTTTTATCTATGTATACGTCATATGCTACCTCATGTACTTAACCTATATACATACATGTAGTACTCCTGCCTGGTAGGATAACGACCGCCCTCGGCAGCCTACTTCTCCTGGGTGATGCTGCGGATTCAGCATTGCTTGCGAGGCGGTATTACAGGTAATAGCATCCCTTATCTCTCGCTCAAGGTGCACTTCAAGGTCACTCACGCATTGCACAATCCCATAGTATATTCGTAGACGTGCCTAGATTTCTGATAGTGATAACTCAGCAACCGGATCAGAGACAAAACCCGCCCCTGTAGCAAGGGATGGCAATGTGCTAGGATGATGATCCTTGTATTGTATCTTAGTAGTAGAGTGACATGTAGAATGGATAGAGGATATCTGCCTATATACTGCTACAGGATAGTACTTATAGTAAAGTATTATATAACAGTATTGTTATAGATCACAACACTGCCGGCTAGATGCAAGGATCTAAATACCTTATATTGGGATAAAATAAACAACTTAAAGAAAAAGAGGAAAAAGAAAAGGAAGCTATTATACAGAATCTTTAATATGTATGTGTGCCTCTGTTTGCACCTGCCACCTGTCTGCCACCTGTTACCCTTGTGCCACATTTACTACAGTCATCATAGCCCTAGTGGTAGTCCTTGCCACAGGCACCAGCCACTGAGGCTATGACAAGTATATATAATAAGTACCTCTATTTAACTATAGTAATGCTTTTATTGCCTAATATTCTTTTTAAAAGATAATTTCTTGCTAATTTATATAATTTTAGTTAAACTATTATAGCTAGCTTTTTAATTTAATAATTAGCTAATAATTTTTTTATATTTGCTTTTAATTTTTTAAAAATAATTTATTTATAATATTTTAGTTTTAAACTAATATATTTTAAGAAATATTTTTTTGTTTTATAATTTTTGTTAATTAAACGCTTTATATAAGCTTTTAAATAAACTTTTTTTATATAAAAAAAAAACAACTAAAAATATTTATTAAAAAAGTAAGCTTAAAGTAATTAACTAATATTATATTATAAATTTTTTAATAAAAAAGGAATTTAAGCTTATAAGCTAACTTTTTAATAACTTTTAATACTTTAAAAGAATTAATAAATTATTATTTTAACTTTTAGCTAAAAATAATAGCTTAAAAGATATTATAGCTTTTATAAAGCTAAAAAAGTACTTTATTTAATAAAAAAAAATAAGCTAGTGCTATTAATTATAGTATTATTTAGCTATTATATTAGTAAATATTATAGTATTTTAAACTTTAATTCTAAATTTTAGGTTAGCTTAGCTAAACATTATTTTTAAAATAAAATTTAAAGTAAACCTAAAAATAGTTTTACTAAGAGTTTATTTTATAGCTAATGCTTTAACGTTATTAAGTTTAAATTATAAATAAAAGATATAATTTTTTTAATTTTTTAGGTTTTTTAGCGCATAAAAATAGTATTAAAAGGTTAATTTAATAATTAAAATAAAACGCTTTATTTAGCTATTTATTAAAAAATAGTATGCTATAGCATATAAAAGCATTATACTAAGTTTAACTTATATTTATTTTTATAGGTTTATAAGAAATTTTGAATTTTTATTGCTAAAAATAATTTTTAGAATTCTTTAGCTAACTAAGAAAAAATAGCTAATAAAAGCGTTTATTTATTATTTAATAGTTTAATTATAATAACTTAGAATAATTTATAATAATTTAAAAAATTTGCAAATAATAGTTATAAAAGCGTTATATTTTTAATAAAATTTAGATAAACTTAAAGCTATATTAATAGTTATTATATAAAAAAAATAAAGTAAACTAAAAATAAGTTAAAAAAACTTATATAAAAAATAGGTATAGTTTTAAAAAATAGCATACTTTAAATAAAATTTAAAATATTGTTAAAGCTTTTTTTTATTAATTATAAAGCTATAGGCCTATAAGTAATTAATTTTTATATAATTTTATTTATATAATAATTTAAAGATTTTTTTTAAATAAGTTTAAAGAATATAAAATCTGTTAAATATTTTTTCTTTTTTTTAAATAAGACTATTTTATAGCTTAAATAGTAAATCTATATAATAAGCTTTAAAAGTTATATTTTAGCAAATAATATTAAATATATAATTTTATTTAAAGTTTTACTAATATTTTAGTATTAATTTTGCTTTAAAGTTATAAAATATTTATATAAAGGGAATTTTTTTAAATAGCTTGTTAAGTTTTAAACTTATAATAGATATTAAATATAGTACTAAAAAAACTTTTCTAAAAAAGGCTTAATATTTTTTTAAATTATTAAAAAGAAACTTTAGATTTTCTTTATAGTTATTTTATAGATTTTTCTTATTTATTATAAGTAACTAAAATAAAGTATTAGAAATAATATAAAGTTTTTTTAATTTATATATAATGTTAAAAATAAAACAACTAATATACTTTATTGCTTTAATAAGCTAAAAGTTTTTATTACTAAAAGCTGTTAAATTAAACAATATTTTTATAGTATGTAAGCCTAATAATAGCTTTATAGTCGGTAAATAAATAGAATAATTTAGCTATATTTACTTATTAATAGGTTTTTTTTAAAGTTTAAATAAAGCTAAAGACTTTTATTTCTATAAGCTAGTAATTCTTTTTTATAGGCTTTAAAACTTAAAATAAAAAAGCTATCGGTTTAATAGCTATATAAGGTAAATAAGTTATTAATTTTTTATTAAATCTTATAAGCCTTTAAAAGGCATTCTTTATAATATAATAAACAAAAACGCTAATACTTTTGCAAAAGATATTAAAGTTAATATAAAGAATTTAGTTTAATAAAAAGAAAAATAGAATTATATACTTACTAAAAGCTTTTTTAATAGCTTTAAAAGATATTTTTTTACGCTTTATAAAAGTATTAATAGGTATTCTGTTAGCTTATTTTTTATAACTTATTTTAGTATACTTTATATAAAAGGTTTTTTTAAGCATATTTATTTTTTATTGCTTAAAAGGTTTAACTAATTTTATATATTAAGGAATATTATTATATAAATATTTTATAAAACTAAGAAAAGTTTTTAAGTTTTTAAGTATAATAAAAAAGATTAACTTAGCAATAGTTTTAAATCTTTTTTTAGTAATAAATAGTCTAAAAAAGTTAACAAAATAACTTAAAATAATAGCATTTAGAAAATCTATAAAAGTTTTAAAAGGTTTAATAAATATATTACGCTTTTAAAAAATGGTAAAAAGCATTTATAATTTATAAAAGTGCTATTAAAATTCTAGTAATACTAAATAAATATTATTATAATAACAGTTTACTAAAAGTATAAGTTTTAAAATAATATTTATTTACTGCTAAACGTAAATATTGCTATTTTTATAACTTATAATAAAGCAATTAAAAGTAAATTACTTTTTAGTAATAGTAATTATTATAGCTTAATAGCTAAAAAAATAAACTTTTTATTAATAGTAAAATAATATTACATTTAATAAAAAGATAAACTTTTTTTTAGCTATTTTATATAGCATATTGTTTTATAATTTTATAAAGTATAAATTAGGCAGATTTATGCTATTAAATATATAAACGTTAACAAATATATATTTTTTGCGCTTTTAACCTAAAAAGGTTTTCTAAATAATAAAAACTAGAAAAAATAGAGGTATAAGCTATTTAGTGCAAAAAATGCGGTCTTTTTTCTTAAAACAGCTTATAATATTATTAATAATACCTTAGTTTTTTAAATTAACTAAGTAAATATAATATTTTTTTAAAATATTGTTTTTCTAGCTTAATTTAAAGTTATAAATAGCTTATTTTTTTTTAAAAACGATAGTATAGCTAATATTATAAAAAACGTTTTTAAATTTAGTAATAAAGTTATATAATGCTTAAATAAACTTAGGATTTAAAAGCTTATAAATAGTAATACTATAAAAATGCTTAATAGTATTTTTAAATAACGTTATAAATAGTTTAAGCTTTAAAAGGATTTTAGTTATATTAGGTTTAAATAATTTCTTAAGAAATAGTTATTATAGAGCTAGATCTAGGTTATTTATTAATACGCAGTAGCTTTAAAGGTTAAGTTTTAGTAATAAAAGGTATTTTAGGTCTGTTTTTTTTTTAAAATAGATGTTTTTATCGGTATTATTTTAAGCCAATATATATATTATAAAATTGTCTGCTACTGTAGCATAATAGGAGATTAAGTTAGTAGTAAGCTTAAAAAAATTATTTTAGCTAAAAAAGGCTTTATATTAAACGGCTAATTATTTTAGAAAGCGTTTAAAAATAATAGTAATTTCTGCTAAATAAACTCTTTTTTTGTTAGTTTAACTAGATATTATAAATATAAAAATAATAATATAGCATAATTAAATAATTATAATCTTTTTAAAAAGAATTATATTTATTTGTTTAGTATTAAAAATATTTATGCTTATAAATATTTTAGTTTAAAGATTATAAATAAAGATAACTTCTTAAATAAAGCTAGCTATAGTAGGTTTTTTATTTTATATTTCTTTTAATAAAAAGAAAACAATAGTATATTTTAAAGTAATATATTATTTGTTAGCAATTCTTTTAATAACTATTAAAATAGAACAATATTTAACTTATAAATTAAGCTATTATATAAACGCTTAATCTTAATTTGCAAAAGTATAAGTATATTTAGTATTTCTATAAACAGACTTTTTATGTTTTAATATAAGAAATATTATTAGAAATATTTTAAAGTATATCTTAGTTTTATAAGTAAATCTTATATTAATATTAAATTAAAAATTAACTAATAATAAAATAATTAAAATATAAGATTTAAATGTTTATTAAAGGACTTATAGAATATTTAAAAGGCTAACTTAATGAAAAATTAATTAATTTAAAAGAGATTAATATAGTTAGGTTAGCTTATAAAACTAGAAATAAGATTAAAATATTAAAGAATTAGAAAGATAAACCATTATAAAGATAGCTACTTAATATTTATTTATTATCTGTAATACCAGTTTTTTATTTATAAATTAACGTAATTTTCATTTATTAATTAGTTAAAAAACATTTGCTTAGTTAAAATCTAGGTTGTCTTAAAGTTTAATAAATTAACTTTAATATTTAGAGTTTGTAACTACTACTTAGGCATATGCTTGCTTAATATCTAGATAATCTAAATAAATATAATTATATAGTTAATTATTAAATAAAAAAGGTTTATAATATATAATATAGAATAAATCTATTAATTTAGACATTGTTTTAAAATTGGTAACATTTTTAGTATAATACTCTTTTTTTATATCTAGAGGTTTAAAGTTATTAAGGATTTTTTTACAAGTAAAAATCTAGTTAAACATTTACTAGTTAAATGCTTAATTATTATTCTAGGTTTAATTATAGTAAAAGATATCTTTTTTATACTAATTAGTAAAAAATTCCTTAAATTAGTCGGTATTATTTAATAGGTATACTCTTTATGCTAAATTTTTATAAAGTAAATGTTAATTTTAACGATAGCTTCTATTTTATTAGTAAAAACGTTAGCTATTAAATCTTTTTTGCTAGCTATTTTAAGATTAATTTTTAGTATAATTTTAGTATAATTGTTAGCCTTTATTGCTATTATATTTTTTTTTATAATATTAACCTTAGCTTTTAGTATAAAAGGTTTAACTTTAGCTTTAGTATAATTAGTTAACTTATTAGCTTTATTAATAATATAAATATTAAAAATAATTCTATGTTTAATACTAATTAAACAAATATTTTAAAAAATATTTTTAAAAATAAAAAAAGTAACAAAAGTTTTACTTGCTATAGAAAGCGAAAACTAGTTATTAGCAGACAACTAGTATTTAATATAATAATTAATAGGCTTTTTTTATAAAAATGCTTTTGCAGTTATTTACTTGCTATAGAAATAACCTTAGTATAGTAGTATTTATTAATTTAATTAATTAGCTTTAAATATTTAGATTAAAAGCTTTAAAAGCTACTAGTAGTTAGTTTTTTATAAAATAATTATAAAACTTCTTATTTTAAATAACACTTTAAATAAATAGCTTAAAAGATTTCCTTTATTAAAGGTTATATAAAGTAAATTATTTAATTTAAAAGCTTTTAAAAATATTGCTATAGTTTTTTTTAAATTTTTTTTTAAAATAACTAGCAGATTAATTTAATATTACTTATATATAAAGCAACTTTTTCTAAGTCTATTAATTTTATAGTATACTAAGCTAAAGCTATTGCTTATAAATAAGTTATTTAAATAGTTTTAACTTTATTTTTGCTATATAAAGCAGCAAAATAAGTTAATTTATTAGTAAATACTTAAACGTTTATTAGTATAGTATACCTAGAGGTTGCAGTTAATACTAGTAGTTAAGTCCGTAAAAGAAAATATAGATTAAATAGAGGTAGCCTATAAAGCCTAGCCTTATAGTAAAAACCTAAGGTTTCTACCTTATTTAATCTATAAATAAAAATAGCTAATAAGGAAACCCCTTATTAGTACGTATTAAATGCCGCAGCATATATAAAAAGCTATTAACTTTAACAGAGTTAAATTATTAATAAAGTATAAAAAAAGTTAATTTATATGCTTACAAGAACAACCTCTGCTTTATTTAATAGGTGCTTTATTTTTCACTTTTATAGGTATTATAGGCCTTCCTTTTTGCTATTGCTAATACTTTTTAACTAATTTAGTAAAGTTATATAATTGTTATTTTAACTACTATTAATTGTTTTTATAACTATAGCTTTTCTATTTAACTAAGTAGTTAAAGCCGTTTTTTATATAGTTTATATAATACTTTAAGATAATTTCGATTTTAAAGAAATCTTTTGTTTTATTTAAGTTTTCTTGGTTATTTATTATAAAGCTAGGTGCAAAAATAGTATAATAAAAAAAATCTTCGCCTTATATACTAAAGAATAAATATACTATAAAAATAATAGAATAAATATTAAAAGTTTTAAGTAAATTAAATTTATAAGCTAAGCGTTTAATATAACGCTTAACTTTTTAAAAGCTAGCCTTTTGCTATAAATATTTTCTTAAAGGTTTTTTAAGCAAATAGTAGCTTATATAAAGCCTTAAATAAACTATATTACTAATATTAAATTTTATTAATTTATGCTTTTTATTGTAGTACTATTTAGCTTTAGCTGCTATAAAATTTATTGCTAATTTTATATTCTTACGTAAGTGCTTTTATATAAAGCAAAAATTTCTATAAGTATTAGTATAAATATTAGAATTAGTAAGCATATCGTTAAAGTTAAGCAATTAAAAACTAAAAAGCTATTTATATAGTAATAACTTAATTAAATTAAAATATATAGCATTAAAGTTTTACTATAAAATAAATAGTATATTAACTTATTAAAGTTTAAAATATATAAAAATATAATACTAAATCGTAATTTTAACTATTTAGTTCTTTTTTTTAGATAAACTATTGCTTTATAAGTAATAAGTAGTAGTTATAAATAGCTAAGCATTAAAAAACTTTTAAAAGTTTTGCTAAAAATTAAATATAAATTTATAATTGCAATTAGATATAATGCTACTAAGCATGCCTTAATTAAATAAAAAAAGTTATTAAAATAAAGCTAATGCTTAGTTTTCTACTATATAGGTTTTATAGCTAAAAATTAATAATAAATATTTAAATATAGCATAAGTAATAAATATTAAGATATTATAGCTTATATATCTTTTTAATTACTATAAAGTATTTATAAAAAGTATGTTTAATAATTCTATAATAAAATTTATACTAATAGTTTTTATTAGCTTAAAATTTTCTAATTTAATTAAAGTATAATCTTTATATAGCTTTTTTTAGCTAATATTATATATCTTATATTTATTATAGTATTTTAAATATTAAAAAACCTTTTTAGTTTTTTTAGCTATAAAATAAAGCTTTAATTCCTATATTATATATTTTTTTCTAAAGTAGTATTTGTTATTATAAGTTATACTAAAAAACTTACCTATTTATATATTTAAAATATATAGCTTATATTTACTTTTTCAGTCGACATTATAAAATAATTAATTAATAATTATAAATAGGTAGCTAGGCTAAAAAAAGTTTATAATATCTTTATTATTATTATAAAAAGTTTAAAAAATCTTACTATATTTAAAATCTTTTTTATAATTAGCAATAATTTTGTTATAAATAGCTTTATTTATAATAGCTTTAGTAATACTAAAGTTATTAAGTTTAAATAAAGCTACCTAGATTTTGTTAAAAACTAGTTTATTATTAGTTTGCTAGATTTTACTGTTTTTATTTACTAAGTTAGTAATATTTTTAAAATAGCTAAAAGTATTTAGTATAAAGTTAAAATGTTTTAAAAAGTAGTATACTTATAAGTTATACTAAAAAAAATAAATAAAAATATTAACTAATTTTTTGTTAGCTTAATTAGTTAATCTAATATTAAGGTTAATTTAATTTATAATACCTTTAATTGCAAAATAGTTAGTAAAAATAACTATAAGGCTATATAATGCCTTAATAATTATATATAGCCGCTTAGTAGCCTAAATAATATATATAATCTCTAGCTTAAAAAGATTATACTTTAATTTAAGTATTAAAAGTAAATAACTAAAAAATATAACAGGAAAAACTTAAGTACTTAGTATAATAAATCTTAGTTTTTAAATATATTTATTTTTAAAATAAAATAATATTACTTTAAATTCTTGCTAAAAAGATCTATTTACTTATATAAATAAAGTCTTAGTTAAATTATAGTAATAAAAAACAAAATAATTATAAATAAGTTTTTAAATAGCTTTAAAAAACACTAATTTTTTATTTATAAGCTTATAAATCGTTAAATAGTAGTATGCTTAACGCTTGCTAGAATTATTAAATATAAATTAACTAAATTATTAATTCTTGCTTAATAAAGCAGTTTTTTGCTTTTATAGAAGTATTATATATTAGGTATAATAAAAGAAAAAGTTATAAAAGAAACTACTACTACTAATATATTGCTTTAATGCCTTAAGAAAATTTAGAAACTTTAAATTATAAAATATAGCTAGCTTTTCTTTTATTATAAATATACTAAAAGCGTTTACTTAAAAACCTAATAATTTAATAGAAAAATAATTAATAAAAAACTTCTTTAGTAAAAAAAAGATATACTTTTTGCAAAAGAGTTTAAAAATGGTTTAAAAATAAAAAAAGTGCTTTTTTTAGTATTTAAAAAAAGCATAATATTATTAATAAATGCTTAATAAAACTATTTATAAAAACAAAGCAGTTTATTTATAAAGTATTAAACATAAACAAAAAAGTTCTAAAATCTTATAAATATAATAATAAACTTTTTTAGCCTATAAGAGCTAACAATAGTAAACCGGTTATAATAATTAAAATAAACTCCAAACTAATAAAAAAATGCTATAGCATTAATAATAGTTATATACTATTTTTTATATATAAATAAAATAACTTTTAATTACAAAAGCAGCAAATAATTATTAGGTATAGCTACTTTATTTAGTATATATAAATTAACAATAAATTTAGACTTTATTTTACCTTTACGCTATAGCTATACTATAAAAATAAGATATATAAAAGGTATTAGTTTATTAACTTATTTTATTTAGCCTTAGTTATATAGCTTATTAAACACTTTATTTATAGCTTTTTAATCGCATAAACCTAAAAGGTATATTTGAGAATTAAGCTTAGTTTTTTACTAGTTATTTACTAATAGAATTTTTATTAGCTTGTTTTTTAATATATTAATAATGCCTTAATTTTTCCAAATTTTAAATATTTTATTAAGTAATTATAATATTTTTTTAGCTATAATATCTTTACTTATATAAATAAATTAACTATTAAAAGCTTTAACTTTGTTAATCTTGGTAAATTTTTTAATACTAAGTATAAAAAGTATTTTAAAGATATAAAGTTTATATTTATTTAATATATTAGGTAGCTAAAGCATATTAGACCTATTAAGTAATTAAAACAAATTAAGTAGCTAGTATATATTAAATGCAGCAAAGATATTATAAAAATTATATTAATCGGAATTATATATATAAGCATATTTAATTGCATTATAAATCGTGTCTATAATTATAGTAGTAAGGTTAAAAATACTGCACTATTTTAGAATATTAATTATGTTAGCTATATTAAAAACTTTAATAGAATTAGGGGCTAAAGTAGCTATACTTGATAGGTTAATTAGAATTTTATATTATTTTAATAGATTAACTATATTTACGAAGTTAAAAATAGCTAAGTTAGCTAAGCTAGTCGTATTAAGAGCTAATGTAGAAAATTCTATAATAATAGCTTTTATTATAGGAGTTATAAATACTAGTTAATTTAAAAAAAAGGTATTTAAAAGCTTGAAATTATCTAAGAAATAAATGCTTATTTTTATTATGTTTATATTTAGGCTAGTAGTATTAATAGTTGCTTAATAAAGAAATAGCGCTATATTAGCTTATTTGTTTATAGCGCTAGCTGCTGCTATTTTTGCAGCAAAAAATACTATAGCTATAAATAACTTCTATATACTTTTTACTGCTTTACCGGTATAATTGCTTTTTCTAATAGTATTTATATAAATGCTTTTAAAAATAGTTTTAACTTTAGAAAACAAATTAGCTATTACTACTAATTCTAGTATAATTAATCAAATTAAAGCTATTATATTGTTTTTATATAAAAGCTTAAATATAAAATCCCTATTTATAAGTAATAGCTTATAAAAAGCAGGTGCTATAATAGATATACTAGGTAGTATAATTATATTCTAAGGAAAAATAACCTTGCAAATATATAAGTAAACTTAAAAAAAAACTTAGAATAAAACTTCGAAATTATTATTATTAGCAAAAATAATTTTGCTATTTTAGTAGTTAATTATAGCTCTTTTAAGGTTTAAAAAGCTATTATTTAACAGTAAGCTAGATATAATATCTTTTTTAACTACCTATTTTATTTTCTTAATTTTAAAAAAAACTAAAAATTTATAATTATTAAATCTTAAAATATATAACTTAAACTTAACATATTTTTTATAATAAATATATCTTTTACTTATACTTTTAATTTTTCTAAATTGTTGCTTTATTATATAGTTAATAAATCTAAAAATTCTTTATAAAATAAAGGTTTAGCTAGCGCTAGTATTAACATATATTATAACATTATTACTATTAAATTAAGTATAAGCAGTAACTTAAAAAAACATATAGTTATTACTTATAGCTTTAACTACTTTATTAAAATTATAAAGTTTAAGCGGTACCTTATATAGCTATAGCATAATTTACTTTTTTTTATAATTAGAGCTTTCGTTTTCTACTGCTAAAAAAGCTAATTCTAACTTAAAAAACAATAAAAAAGAGGCTAAAACTACTGCATAAATCTCAAAGTAGTAAAATAGTTTATTCTAACTTAAAAAAAAGATATAATAGCGCTTACATATACAAGTAATAAAATATAACAAAAATAAACTTTTAATTTATTTAAAAACATACTAAATATACTATTTAGTATATTAATTCTTATTATAAGTTAAATTAAATATTTTATTATAATATTTGCATATTATACTATAGTTAATTATAATATAAGCGCTATTGCTATTATTTAAATTAAATAAAATTATTAAAAAAATAAAAAAAGCAAAAAAAAAAGCTTAACGCTGCTTATTTTCTAATTCTTATTTAGCAATATTAATACAATTTTTTTTATACTTATTATATTTATTTTAACAGTAATTACAACTATTTTTACAATTATAGCTTTTCTTTTTCTATAAAAGTTCTTTTCTTTTCTTATATTTATTATTTTTATTTAAATAGTATTTATTAAATAAATACTTTAAATACTTTTTATCTTTATTGCTTTATTTACAATAAAAGAAATAAAAACGCTTATTTTACCTATTCTGCTTATTATTATTATATTATAATTATTTTAAAACTTTAAAGTATTTCTAATATATAGTAAATAAAAAAATTAGTTAAGCTCTAGCAATATATATTATATAATCTTTTAAAAACTTTGTTAACTTAAGTACTTAAAAGTATTACTTAATATCTAAGTTTATTTATAACTAAATAGTAGTTATAATATCGTACTAGTTTTTATTCTTTTTATTAAGCGTTTTTATAGCTTTAGTATACTATAACTTATATTAAATAAAGTTAATTATAACTGCTTTATTTTTAGCTATATATTTAAAGAAAAGTTTATTTTTATTAAATTTTACTATAGCTTATAAAGCTTATATAATAAAACAAGCAATTAATTTCTTTAATATTTTATTTAAACTTTTATTATAGAAAAACTAGCAAATATTTATTATTAACTTATTATTCTACTATTATACTACTAATTTTGCTAACAGTATTTATTACATAAAAAAAATCTAAGCTTAGTTAGTATTAACTATATTAATATTTTTTAAAAATAATTTAATATATTTTATAAAGCAGTATATATTAGTAAATATTAATTTATTACTATTAGTAATTATTCTAATATTATTAAAGTTATATTAAATAAAATTAAATAATTTTACGTTTAATTGCTTAAAATAATTAGATTTTCTAGATAATATATTTAATTTTATAAAGGTTCTACTGCTATAATAGCTACTATTGCTACCAAGAGGTAGCAAAAAAGGCAGTATAAAAAGCAGTGCTTCTTTATTTTACAGCTAGAGTAGTTTATACAGAAATTCTAAAAGTTTAAGTAGTCTGCCCAAAAGTCCAAGTAGTAGTTTAAGCTGGCGTAATATCTAGCTAAAAAAACTATTACTGTTTTTATTATTGCTATTATTGCTGTCTAAGTCGCCATATCTTATAGCAAGTATATAATAACATTAATAAGTACTTAAGTTATATTAATAAAACCTTTTATAGTTACTATAACTATTAATAAAGCGGTATAATATAAAATATTATAATAGTTTATTATAATATATCTAATTATAAGTATATTTAAGTAACTATTTAATAGTTAGTATAATATTTTTAGTAAAATAAACCGTAGGTGCTTAAAATACTATAAATTAAAGTGTTAACATAAAAATTAATATATAAGCATATTATATAAAAAGGTTTGAAACGCTAAGTATATCTAATTAGTTAACTCTTGCTTAAACGGCAAATTAGCCAAATTTTAACATAGGAACGGCCGGTGCGCTAAATATAAGTTGCTATATCAGAAGTTATAGCAGCTAAAGCGCTACTAACTATACCGTTTAAGTTAGCTATACCGTTTAAACTTATAGTATAACTAGCTAACTTAACTAACTAATGCTAAACGCTTCTTATTATTATATAAGCTTTACTAAATTATTATTGTTTTAATAAAAAGTAGAAAAAAAAAGTAAGTTAAGCTAATTAAAACTTAGCAATAAAAATAAGGCTTTAACTTTTAATTTGCTTTTATTATAGCTAAGTACTAGCTATAAAAACGGTATAAATTTTTTATATTATTTAAAAAAATTATAAAAACTTACTTTTAAGCATTTTTTACTTTAGAAAACATATAATATTATTAAAATACTATTAGCTAAAAATATTATATATAACTTAAAAAAGTTAATACTAGCTTTAATTTTTTAGATTTTTTTATAAAAAGTTATATTTTTTTTAAAGTTAAAGATTTTATTAGCTATTATTTAATTTTTAGTTTGTTAATCTTTAAACTTCTTTTTAATAAATCTTTAACTTTTAAAATTGTTGCTATACTTAAGTAATTCTTTATTAAATTCCTATTTCTTAAATTAACTATTTTTTTTATATTTAATAAAAAAGTTATTTAGTTAAGCTAGTATAGCTTTATAAACTATACCTTATTATAAAGATTTAAATAAAGTACTTATAGTATATAAATTAAGTTAAAGCAACTAAAAAAAAAGTTAATTAATTTATTTAAATATTATAAAATAAGTAAGCCTATTTAGTAAACCAATTGGTATTTAAGTTATAATTAGAGGTTTTTTTAATATTAGCCGTTAATTTAACTAACTTAAGCTACTTTTAATTCTTAAAGGTAGCCTAAATAATAACTTTACTTCCGGTAATATAAATATTAAGCCTATTTTAACTAACTTTAAAGTTAAGTTTTTAATAAAAATAGGTTTACTAAATTCTTTAACTATAGTATTACAGTTAATTTTAAATATTACCGCTTAAGCCAATTTAAATAATGCTAAAAAAACATATAAAAACTTAATTATAATTAAATAGTATAATATTTAATCTAGGTATATAAAGTATAAAGTGCTTATAAAGTATAAAATATTTTATATATAGAGTATTTATAAATACAAAAGTATAATATAATTTAACAAGTTTTAAAATAAAAACTCTATATATTATTTAGTTAGCACCTATTATTAGCTGTTTTATAATAAATTGCGCACTTTTAAACAATTATATATAGCTTATAAAACTTAAAAAAAATTAAGCTTTACCTAGTATTAGCTATATAAAGCAAACTTTATATAAAAAACAAAAAAAGTATATTAAATATAAATATAAAAAAATATAATTATATATACTAACTTAGCTAAAAAACCGTAAACTATTATATATAAGTACTAAGTATAATTATATTTTAGATAGCATAGCTGCTAATATATTAAAACAAAAAATTAAACTATTTAAGCGCAGTCTACAGCAAAAGTAGTAAAAAAAACAAAGTATAAGGTTTTATTTAGCTATAAGCAAGTAAATCTTAGCTTAAATCCTAGCGTTAATCTCGTAAGCTTAATTAATAACTTATAGCTTAATAAATCAATCTTTAACAATATATAGATTTAATAGATTAGTAAGTAGCTTTAGCTAAGTCGAAATCTTAACTAGTTTTAATTAAATACTATAAGCCAATTTAATTAGTATAGCTTATAAAATAACTAAAAACGCACAAATTGCAGCAGAAGTTGTAAACTATTCTAATTAAAATTTATAAGCTAAAAAATAGTAGTAGTTAGGTACTATAAGCTAACTTAACTAAAATACTAGTTTTTATACGTTTTAAAAAGTTATAAACCATTTTACGCGCATATAATCTACCAGTAAAAAAAAAGAGTCGGCCTTAAAAAAAACAAGGCTTAATATAAAAAAATAAAATAATCTTTAAAACGCTAGCTATTATTTAGTATAATATACCTAGAAGTTATAGTTAATACTAGTAATTAAATCTATAAAAGAAAATATAAATTAAATAAAAATAGCCCGTAAAGCCTAGCTCTATAGTAGAAACCTAAGGTTTCTACCTTATTTAATCTATAAATAAAGATAGCTAATAAAGAAACCCTTTATTAGTATATATTATTTATATAAATAGTTTATTTATTTTATATTATTATATCTACGTTATCTTAATTTTTAGGCTAAAAAAATAGGTTAAAAAAACTAACTTTTTTTGCCTTAAAATATTTATTATTTCTTTTAGGTATTAAAGATTTCTATTAGACTTAGCTAATAGTATAAGTGTTATAGCCTTAGTAGCTAGTATATATAGCTAGGACTTCTAATTTAGCTATAATTGCAGTAAATGCGATACCAAAGGTAATAAGCCTTAGCTAAGTAGCAAACAGCTAGTAGAAGCAAACAAAAGCAAAAGCATATATATATATTAAAGATTTTGTATAATAGCTTTTTTTTCTTTTTTTTCTTTTTCTTTAAGTTATTTATTTTATTTTAATATATAGTAATTAAATTTTTATATTTAGCCGCTAGCATTATAACTTATAATAATAAATAACTTTACTTTTATAGTTTAAAAAGACGGTAAATTCCCTAATTTTAATTCTAATATAAAAGTATAAAAAAATAACCTTAAAATAGCTAAACTGGCTAAAAAGTAGGTTTATTTTAAATTAGCATAATTAATAAAACTAGACTTTCGCTATTAGGTTAAATATAACGACAATATTTAAAAAGACAGTATTATAACTTACCGGCTCTTTATAAAAAAGCGATATAAACTACAAAAATTTTAAACCTATATAATAAATAATAACAAATTTTAAAATGCTTTTAAAGAGCCTAAAGATAAAAAATCTTACTAGTATTTTAAAAAATATATAGTTTTAATAAATAAAATATATAAAGAAAGCTGGTATAACGGTAATAATAAGACTATATATATAGCCGTATAAGATTACATAAAAATAAATGTAATATAGTTTATAAATAAAAATAATACTTTAGTTATATTTTTTATAGCATTATTTAATAAAGGTAAAAAAGTATAGCTTAACTTTAATAAACTAATTATTAAGAAATAGTATAACTATATAACTATAGAATACTTTAACGCAATATACTAAAAATTCAAAATAAAAACTTTTTTAGTAATAAAAGCTTTATTAGTTGGTAAAAATATTAATAATATTATAACTATGCTAAGTAAAAATTTTAGCTTAATATACTATTAGGTATATAAATTTAAGTTTTAAACTATAGTATTAACTAAATATCTCGAGATAGTAAAAAGTGCTAACTTATTTAATAAAAGTACTATATAAAACAAAGCTATTAATAAGGTATAAGCGGTATAATAAGCTAAAGTTAACGAATTAAAAGCTATTAATAAGGCTTTATAAACCAAACTTTTTTAATTTATTTAACGTTTTAATATTTAACTTACTGCTGCTACTAACGGTACTATAGATAACTTGGTAGCAATTAAAGAACCAATTTATAATAACACTAATTAAAAAGGAACTTTAGCTTTAGGTATTATAAACTATACTAAGGGTAAAACTAAGTTAGCTAAAGTTAACTTTTTTTCTATTTTTATTAGCAATAAGCTTAAGTTAAAAAAGCTAAAAATAAGATTTAAATACTAGTTTATACTGCTTAAAAATAAGCTAGCAAAAAATGCTAACTACTAAAACATAGAAAAAAAATAGATTGCTTATATTATAGATTATATAGCTAGATTAGCTTTTAATAGCTTTATTAACTTTATTACTAATAATAATAAACGAAAGCTTATTTTAAAAAACTAGCTAAGTAATGCTTAACTATTTATACTTATAGTATTATAACCTTAATAAATATAAAATAGCCTATTATAAATATATTTATAACTTTAATATAAAACCTAATAATTATTTTACTAAATATAAAATTAAATTTATATGTTATACTAGCTAAACTTAAGTTATACTAGCTAAATATAAATAAAATATATATAACCGATTGCTTAAGCGTTTTAATAAGCTTGCTATTAAAAAGCTTAAGGATTTTTATATTACTTTTGTTTAATATTGCAACTTTATCTAAATATATAATTACTAATAGTATAAAAACTTTCTAATTAGTAAAGTATAAAAAAAAAAAAAAAGCAGCTAAAGCTAAGCTAGCTAAAATAATAGCAACTAAAAAAAATATTATAAGCTTAAGGCTAAATAGCCTAGTTATTAAAAGTTTTTAACTTAATTAAAGCAATAACTTAGCTGCCCGTGGAGTGTGTAATTACCTATCGGCGTCGGAGAACTTGAGCTAACCGTGTCCCGAGACGTAGGCGCCCCGGCTTTGGCCTGCCATTTTCACTGTTTTTGCTTTTTTTTTTTTTGCGAACCGTATTCGAATAACCGTATCAATATTACCATCTATCCAGTATTATATTCACAGTATGCAAAGAGAGAGTATAAGGCTTTTTTGCTTTATAAAATAAATTAAACTTAACATAAAGCAATAACTTAAATTACTTTAGTATTAAAATAGTTAGTAATACTGCTAGTAAATATATAGTTTATATAAAGCCTAACTTTAATTAGGTAAAATATTTTATTATAACTAAAAAATGCTTTACTTATTATAAATATAAATACCGTAGTTTTAACTACTTAAATAAAGCTAACTATAAATAATTAAATAATGTTTATATTAATACTATTATTACTAAAGCTATAAGCAAAAGCTATAATAGTATATCTAGCTTTTAATAGCTAAAAAAGCAACCTAGAAAAAGTAAACTCTTATTCTAGGTACTTAATTATATTAGCGTTAAAAATAAAACAATATAGAAAAATTCTGTTTAACTTTTTATAAAAACTTCTTAAAAAAAGTCTTTTTTTTATAAATTATACTATAATAAATAATAAATTTATTTTAACTACTAAATTACTTGCTAATATAAAAGCAAACGTATACTTATTTATTAGCGTAAAATTTGCTATAAAAGTATTAAAGTATTTATATACTAAATAAATTATAGGCTTTAATTTAGCTACTGTTGCAAGGTATAATAAAAAAGCTACCTAGAAAGTTAATATAGCTTTAAAAGCTTATTTCTAAGTATAAAGAAAAATTATATTAAATGTCCTACTATTAGTCCTAGATATAAAATATAATGTTATTATTAGTAAAAAAATTTTTAACTATTATAATATATTTATTAATACTTAGAAATGCTAACTCCTTTTTCTTACAAATTAAAAACTAGAATATTGCTTACTAAAAATACTAATAAATAAGGCTAAAAACCTTATTTTAAACTTTAGCTATTAAGCTAACATAAATTAGCACGCTAAAGCAATAAAAATAAAAAATTAATAATAACGCAATAGTTATACTAGTTAAATTTAGAACTTAAAAAGATTAAACTAAGTTTAAAAACGTATTATAAAGTTAGAAAAATTAAAAAAAAACTTTTTAAAGCTTATATAATAAGTAATAACCTTTAAAGTAATTCTTAAACCTTTATAAGTTATTTTAAACTAAAAATTAAATAAAATATTTTAAAAGGTTAATAAAATATACTAAATACTTAATAAAAACAATTATAAGGCTTTACCGGCAGTAATACTATATATTTAAGTAGCTAATTAATTAAAAAAGCCTAAATTGCTAAAAAATACTAAAAAACTATATAAATTATAATAAAATACTATAAGTTAGTATAAATACTACTTTATAAAAATAGCTATTATAAGCGCATATATATTTAACTTTATTACTAAAAAAGAAAATATAAAAAAATATAGTACCGTTATATTATATAAATTAAACTAAATAATTAAACAAAAGAAATATAAAATACTAAGCTAAAATAAGCAAGAACTATAAGAGGCGGCTTTTAAACTAGTACTTAAAAAATACTATAAATACTTAAACATGTTTAATAAAGCAGCTTTAAACAATATATTATCCTACTGCTTAAGTATAAACTATTATTTAGCGTTAAATAAAAAGCCTAAAACTTTAAGCTATAATATATTATATAAAATAACGCTTAAAAAAGCTAAAACTTATTGCAAGTATATATAAAAAAACCTTGCAAAAAGCTTTATTAAACCTATAATAATACTATAAGCTATACTAATATTATTTGCTTAAAAAAGAAATAGTTTGCTTTAATTTTATATAAATTACCGAAAGCTTAACGTAATAATATAAAAAAACTATTACTTTTTACTATTAATAAATAAAACTTTTTTCTAGATTTTAAAAGCAAAAGTTTATACTAAAATTAATATTTAATAAGCTTTTTATTATATTAGAATAGCTAAAGGTAACAAATTTTTTATAGCTTTTTAAACTTGCTATAAAGCTTATAAATTTAAAATTCTTTTTTTTAGTTTTACTAATAAACCGGCTACCTTTTAGTAGTATATTAATAATATTTTAAAAAATTACTTAAATATTTTTTACATAGTATATATTAACAATATTTTAGTATACTTTAACAATAAGTTAAAATATAAATACTATATTAATAAGTTTTTAGCTTAACTTTAAAAGGCTAGCTTATAAGTAGACTTTAAAAAATATAAATTCTATATTATTAAAACTAAATTTTTTAGCTTTATTATAAGTACTAAAAGAATTAAAGTTAACTTTAGAAAAGTTAAAG
Source organism: Nemania serpens (assembly GCA_022578855.1). NCBI lineage: Eukaryota > Fungi > Ascomycota > Sordariomycetes > Xylariales > Xylariaceae > Nemania > Nemania serpens. The sequence goes on from MU396770.1 coordinate 78,407, forward strand.
TTATTTAATAGTAGTAAATACTTTATAATAAAGATAAAAAAGCTTAATTAAAAAAAGTCTGCTTTTTTCTAAGATTTTATAACTTTTACTATAAATTTATTAAAAAATATAGTTATATTATTAAACTACTTACTAATTTAATTTATATAAACATTTTATTAATTTAAACTAATAAATATTAAAAAGTATTTAAATAGTTAAAAGCTGCTTTAGTAAATATGTTTATACTTTAGTATTTTTTTTATAAAGCTAAAACTAAAATAAAAACTAATGCTTTAGATAGTATAGCTATAGGAATATTAATATAACAAGATAGCAAAAATAAACTATAAAAACTAGTTACTTTTTATTTAAAATTTTTATATAATGCCAAGCTAAATTATAGTATTTATAACAAAGAAATACTTGTTATAATAAAAGGATTAATTTACTAGCGCACTAAATTAATTAAACTTTAATATTAATAGTTATTTATAATAGTAACTAACTATAAAGCCTTAGTATATTTTAGTATAAAGAGGATACTTAATTTCTAATAGGCCGGTTAAGCAGAATTAATCTTTTATTATAACTTTATAATTATATACTGTTTTAGGTTTTATAATATTATTATTAATATTTTTTTTAACTAACTAAAGATTTAAAAATATAAAGATAAAGATAGAACAAATAAAAAATAATAGTATTATTTAAGCTTGCTATAACTGCAGCTACTATTAAGGTAAATAAAAAGTTAGTAAAAGTTTGCGTTTTAAATAAAATAATATTACCTTTGCTATTTAAGGTTATATTAATAAATACTATACTTATAGCTAATTAATAAAATATAACTTTATAAAACTATTAAGAAAAAGTATAAGCTAAAGAAAACTTAAACTAAAATATATTAAAAAACTTAGTATTATATAAGAAATAATTAGTAATACTTAATATAAATAACTTATATATAAAAGTAATTAAGAAAATATATAAACAATTAATTATAGCATATTTTAGTTATAAAAAGATATAATATTTAATAGTTTAGTAATATTAGTAGCTAAAACTATATACTATAATAAACTAATATATTATAAATTATTTTTATTAAGTAGCTAAAGTTTTATATAATAAAACTTTTAATAAGTTAATACTTTTACTTATACTTAATTATATTTAGCAATATATTATTATTAATTTTAAAAGCTTTTTTATAAACAATAACAGTAATAATATAATTTTTTATATTATAAACCGCTTTATTAAACTAATTTAAATAATAGCTTATAAAGATAAAGTAACTACAAAAAATATAGCAGAGATATTTTATTATAATTCTTTTTAAATATTAAAATAGCTTAAAGGTTTTATAAGCAATTATAAACCTTAGTTTATTAAACATTTTATAAACAAACTTTTTAAAATATATAGCATTAAGCTTAATTTTTTATTTATTAAATATAAATAAACGGTAAGCTAGGTAGAAATTATATACTAATAAATTAACTAGCGGTTGTAACTATATATAAGCTATTTTTTAAAAAATTAATCTTAAATACTTTTTATACTAAATATAGTTTAAGTTTTTTTATTTTATAATGTTTTAAATAGTTTATTACTAAAAGAAGTACTAGCTAGCTAGCTTATAAGAATATTTTTTAACTAAAAAGTAAAAACTAAAAGTTTTTATAATAAAGCTTTAAAAAAAAAACTAAACTATAAAAAGGCTTAGAATTATATATAGTAAATTTATAATTATATATAAGTTGCTTAATAATAAGTAGCTAAAGCTTAGCAATAAATAATAACCTAAGCTAATAAGTACTACTAAAACCTAGATTTTAAAATAAAAAACTATATTTATATTTTAAAAAAAAAAGAAAAATAAACTAATTACTTTAGCAACAAACTTAATTACTTAATAATAAAACAATTATACTAAATCTTAAAAATTAAAAATAATAACTTAAATATATTCTAATTAGATTTACCTACTTTATAGCAAAAAAGTAAGTAGTTTTATACTAATAGATTATAAAAAACCTAAAAAACCTATTACTTAAATAAAATTTAGATAAGCTAAATAAAGAAATAATAAATTAAAACTTAAATAAGAAAAAATAAAAGCTAAATTAAATTATATTATTTTAAATATAATACTAAAAACTGTTTTATAAAGTATTATAAAAAAGCTAAAAGTATAACAATAAATAATATTTTATAAATAATTTTAAAAACTTGCTATAAAAAATTAAAAAATATTATAATACTAACTTAATAAAAGCTAGTTTTTTATTAAAGCTAGCGCAATAATAAAAAGTAGCAGCAAGAAATAGCTTTAACTTTTTATATTTAAATAATAATAAAGCAATAATAACAAAGTAAACATAAATATAATAACAATAAAAAAGATAAAGGCGATAAAAAGAGCGCTTAAATACCTTAGTTAAAAAATAATATATAAATAATTAGATTAATTAAATTAGCTATTAATACAGTAGTTTAGTACTAAAATATAAAAGTTCCTACCTATTAAATTACTATATATACTAAGAGCACCTTTTTACTGCTTAAAAGTATTAATTTAAAACCTAAAGGTTTAAAATTTAGCTTTAGGCGTAGCTCTAGCTTTTAAAGCAGTCTTATAGTATAAAGCTTTAAGTATAGCAACAAACTTAAGCTAAATCTTTTTATAAAAAAAGGATTATTATAGCTTTAGTAGCTAGTATATATAGCTAGAACTTCTAATTTAGCTATAATTGCAGTAAATGCGATATTAAAAGTAATAAGCTCTAGCTAAGTAGCAAACAGCTAGCAGAAGCAAATAAAAGCAAAAGTATATATATATATTAAAGATTCTATATAATAGCTTTTTTTTCCTTTTCTTTTTTTTCTTTAAGTTATTTATTTTATTTTAATATATAGTAATTAGATTTTTATATCTAGCTACTAGTATTATAACTTATAATAATAAGCAATAACTTTAAAAATATTTATTTTATATTATTTAAAAGCGGTAGTAATAAGTATTACTATATTTTAAACTAATAGAGATTAATAAGCTATAATAGGCTTATTAGCTTAAAATAAATTGCTATTAATTATTTTTAAGCCTATAAATATAAAATGTTTTTTAAGTAAAAATAATAATTCTAACTTATTAACAGTAGTATTAAGTTAAAATAATAAACTTTAACTTACTAATAAAAAAAAAATAAAAAAAATATTAATTTTAGCTTTTATAAAGTAATTATAAATGGTTTAACAAGTTTTTTAAATGCTAGTATAATAATAGTTTTCTTGTTTAAGGTTTTTCTAATATTTAAAAGTTATATATTAAAAGGTTATTTTTTTATATTAGTTAAAATATCTTTAATAGTAATGTTTTTATTAACAGATTTTTACTTTTAATACTAGTACTAAAAAAAGTTTTAAAATTGTAATTTTAATTTTGCTTAATTAAAAAAAAAAATATAACGTTAGTATTTTCTTTTAAAGTAGGATTAAGCGGTAAAATAATTTATTTTACTAAATAAAAGTTGCTAAATAATAAAAACAATATATAAAAGTATTATATAATAATAAATTGCTTTAATTATTGTTTAAAAAGTTATATTTATATAATATCTAATATATAAGCTAGTTAAAAAGTTTAAATTAAAAAAAAAAGGTTTAAGAAAAAAAAACCGTTTATAACTATTAAATAATTAGTATAAAAAAGCAGCTAAATTAAATAATGTCGAAAAAATAAAGTAAAATAGGATAATAAATATAATAGCTATTTAAAAGGTCTAGCAAAACTAAAAGCTTAAAAAAAAGCTATTAGTTAATTAATCTTTTTTACTAGCTACTAATATAGCAAGGGATGGCAATATGCCAGGATGATAATCCTTGTATTATATCTTAGTAGTAGAATAACATATAGAATAAATGGAGGATATCTGTGATAGGTGCAGTCACAGGTAGTAAAGATTAAAGTGGTAGAACAGAAGATGCTCTATTTAGGAGAAGGTGGCGAAGCCACCAAGGCTAGGAATCTAGCTATGTATGCGCGGAGCCTTCGGCTCCTTATCTAATCTACAGCTGGTGGCAGGTGCCACCAGAGGGGGTGCCACTCCACTCCGTGGAGTGGTGCCAGGGACCCTTGGGGTTCCTATCAATCTGCCTATGTACCGCTACAGGATAGTACTTATAGTGGAGTGTTATATGACAGTACATGTGACAGCCCCTCCTGCTTGCACTTTAAACGTACCCTTGTTACCTGTTTTCGTCGTCAACTCTCTTTAGTCGCTCCAACCAGTCGACCTCTGCCCGATGCTAGTCTGAATGGCCTTTTACGAGTGGAAATCAAGGTTTTATACGGCCCTTTATGAACGGCTCAAGTTTTAACACCGAGCGCTTATTATAAGCTTTCGTCGAATACCCTTACAAGAATAATGATTTTCAATGCTCCCTTTTTATCTAGCTTAGATAATACATAAATTAGAGTTTTAACTTAAGCCTGGAAAACAGGGCTCGAACCGGATAACCTTAATACGTCCTCAGGTGGCCTTGAGACTGTTTAGCAGGTTCTAGTTAGTCATATAATGTTCAAATGCTAAGGAGGGAAAAGGAACGCAGCTCGTAGACACCGAAGCGGGCGGTATGAACGCCACCAACTTCGCTCGCGTAAGAACGGGAATATCCTATTCTACCTACCTAGGTAGTATTAACTTCGTCAAAAGCTAAGCAGATATCTACGTAAGTGGTAGCACGTCGCGATGTATCGCCCACAAGCCAGCTAACGGAGCTTTTCTACGTCTTTTACGTTTTTCTGAGATCTTTGTTTTTTATTTATATTTCTTATTTATTTTTTTAAACAAGAGCGGCGTTATACTAACGCTTAACTCTAGTCGACGAACTAGGTATATTTGATCAAACGAGGTTCTCGAAAATAACAAAGGATAGAACATAACCCCCCCCTCCCCTCCCCTTCGCCACCGCCTTTCGTGGGCTCGGCAGTGGCGGTATTCCGTGTCCCGGTTATTGGCGCTGGTGGTGACGTTAGACACGCTCTTGGTACGAGAGGCAAAATTCTTATTCCCGCATTTCAACTTTCTTCACCTATGTACTTAGGTACCTCTGTAGGTACTATCGGCTGTGGGGTTGCAGGCTGGTAGGGCGCGTAACTACGCTAGAGAGCTGGGCTGGGGGTATTTCTGGGCCCTATACGGTAAGTACTCTAGTAGTACCTAAGTACACCAGGAGCTATCTGTACGGGTATACCGGCGACTCACTACACTAGACTACTGGTACACTCGTAGGGCAAGATAACGCTATTCCTAATATGGCGATAGTCTTATCCGTTTTTAGTCAAGCCTTGAAACTTTTTGTAAAGGGAGGATTTTAGTTGGTTCGGGCTTTCGGGTGGCTACAAAGGCACTGGAAAACCCTTACGGACCTTCAGTCACAAGCCAATTCTGACCGTCTTGTGGGCTCGTGCAATGGAATTTTCCGGCCGATCAATTGAAAAATAATACCGAAAAAAGGACGCATCCCAACTCTACCCATCTCTCTCTCCGCCCCATCATCCCGCCTACAGTCTCGTCACCTTCGCTATCAACAACAAACTTAGACGGCGTCTGTTAAAAAAAATTAAAAAAGGAGGACTAAAAAAACTTCTGGCTATTGAACATCGCATTAGCCTAGCCGACATTCATTTCGCATCATCGCGTGACCCGGACATCCGACCGGCATTGAATCCAGAGCTCAGAGCTATCTTGCCACTCCAAATCTCTACTTCCATAGACGTTTGCAGAGACGCCCCCGTCCGCGTAACCCGGAGAACATCCAAACAGGGATACACCGACTGCCTGCAGTTCGACCTACGTGTGACAAGAAGATGAAGGTTTTCTCAAACACGTGCACATTCAACTACTCCTGGGAAGAAGTATCGGCTGCCAACTGGCAGAAGTACTGCCCGTGGAACGAAAAGTCGACGCATGTCACAGCCGTCGACACTATATCGCGAGAGGTCGACTTTGAAACGGGCATCCTGCGCACCGAGCGCCTCATCACCTGCAAACAATCCGTGCCTGACTGGCTCAAGAGCGTCATGGGCTGCACAGACACCAGTCAAGTCCTCGAGACATCCTACGTCAACCCAACCGAGAAGACCGTTACCATGGTATCACAGAACATCACATGGGCCAACCTCGTCCGAGTCCAAGAGACGGTTGTCTACCGGCCGCTGAGCACCACTCAAACCCAGTTCGAGCAAGCTGCGCGGATAACAGCCTTGTGCGGCGGCTGGCAGAAGATAAAGAATAGCATCGAGGACTCGCTCGTCACCCGCTTCAAGGAGAACGCGATGAAAGGCAAAGAGGGCTTCGAGTGTGTGCTCGAAATGAGCCGGCGCGTCTTCGCCGAGGAGCGCGAGAAAGAGCGGCTCCGCAGCCAAGGGAAGATGATGGCATGATCCCAGCACGATCCTGGCGGCGTACAACACCGCTCAATCAACACGACACATCTATTCACGAGATGATTGTACTACGAGTCTCATAGACGATTACGGCATTTTTCAGGAGTCCAAAGAGGGGTGCGACTGGGTCACGGGAGACACCAAGACATAAAAAGCAAGGCGTTCCGGTTATATCCACTAGATTTGATTTTCATAGAGTTGTAGACTTGCCGTTGTCTTGCTCTTAGAGCTGACAAACGTATCGACTGTGTACGCTCGTAGGGTATACAGCAATATCGAACATTTTCTCACGGCATCTTGCCGTCAAACGGAATAGTGCCCTCTTCCCTTATCAAGTGTTTAGTTCTCGGTATCCCACCCCGCCACTTTGAACCTTGTCACCGCATTTGCCCTCATAGTATAGAAGCATCTTGAGTAGTTCCTTGTCCAATTTTCCTTCGCCGACATCGTCGTCCATGACAGACCTCGCCAGTCGGGCACCCTCGGAAAACCGTCTGAAGAAGTACAACTCCTCAACAGCATGGAGTAGGGCTTGTGCCTCAGGCTTTGACAACTGCGAGTCGAGCGGTAGATGCCTCGTTTTCCACATCTGCAGCCAGCATAATACGTTAATGAGTGAGCCATACTACAGCTTTCCCCTCATGCATGCCATGAAATGTAGCTCAGTCCCATGTCTCCGTAGGCAATTTTCGGCGTGCACTTGATCAGACTACTGGTGAGACCATTCAAAGGTGGTGGGGTTTACGAGGAGGCGATAGTACGAGGGAAGAAGAAAAGGTTGGTATCCATACTTCCCCATTCTCGACTTTGACCCTATATGCCTGTTTCACCGCCCGGAAATCGGCTTCGGACTGTGCGGTGCGAGCTTCCTGAGAAGACGTCTTCTTGGTTGCAGTTGCAGTTGCGGTTGCGGTTGCGGTTGCGTCGCCGAGTTCGCCGTCCGAGTCGGATAAGGCGATGCCGAGAAGGCCCGAATCGAGATCGTCGGCGACGTCCATTTCTGAACAGTTGGTATATGCACTTGGTTTAAAGGTGAAGAAGAATGTTGAATGAGTGGAATTACACGAAAGAAAAGTGTTGGGAGGGGGTATTTAACTATTAATATATAATAGGTATAAGAGCATTTGGTAGTGGAATTACTTGGAAGTGTCTACGAGTTCGCAGACTTGGACTGTTGATGATTTTACGTGCCTCTAGAGGTACGGAAGTACCTCCTAAGGTTAGGTCATAGCAGCGCGCTAAGCTATTTTCAGATTCATTTCATGAATGGATCGAGCCGATTGGTCAAGGTGTCAGCACAGCGCTGAATCCACTCGAGTTGAAAGCCTCTCGACCCTCTCCTGGTGAGTGCATCTGAAGTGGACCTTTATTTTGCCTCGGATTGGAATCTAAGACGGCTACAGACTGCAGAAACGAGCCAAACACAGCGCCGCCCAGAGAGAGGATGGCACTGGACGTCCACTTTCCGAGCAGCCACTGCCATTACTTGCCGAGTTCGACGAGACATGCGGACCATAATATGATAGGCGGCATGTAGACGCGACCTAGCGCCCCATCATCGAGACCGTCACTCACTAACGACGCCTATTGAGATCCACGCCTCTTTCATTTAAGCGTACCGATAAACGTCGAGAATGGCTGCCCTCCTGTCTCAAGGATATCGCTCCGTCACCGAATACCGTTTCCCTGAGGAACATACTGACGCGATTGTTCGAGCTACCACCTACCATCGCAAAGACTACTGTCACTCTGTGATATGGTTCTCGCCTCGCGAACACGTCGGTATTCGTTGGTCGATAACAACATCCTTCCGGCGGAGTTCTAACACGGGACTCGGCTCCCTCAATCAGTTACCCCTCGAGCTCTTACATGACGTATTGTTACATCTGGACATGCAATCTCTTTTCAACTTTCGACAAACGAATCTCAGATCGAGACTGGTCGTAACCTCTCTCAGGCAGTATCAGATAGTCGTCTCGCATGGACTAAACCTTCTCTGCGCCTTGTTACGAACACGACTTGCTATCGGCGTTTCTCTGTTCGACTTTTACGACGCACTATGTACTAAGGACTGTACTCTTTGCGGCGAATTCGGCGGATTTATATCCCTTCTAACTTGGAATCGATGCTGTTTTACTTGCCTCCAAGGGGCTCTGGAAACCCAAGTACGAACTCTTGCCGCCGTCCGGAAGCAATTCCGCTTGACCGAAGCCCAATCAGATCAACTGAGGTCATTCAAGAGTTTGCCTGGAATATATTCGATGAAGGAATCCGTGCACAAATCCCGCATTACGCTTGGTTCTGTTCATCAGGCCATATTGGTTTCCGGACAGCAACCACATGCACTACCGGAGGCACAGCTAGTGATCTCGGGACGAAACCAAAAATTCAACTTCATGGGGTCGTGCGCACTTCCTTATTATGATAGACGAACCGGTAGAGTCGAGCACGGAGTGTCGTGTGCTGGGTGTCAACTCGCTCTTGAGAAAGACATCATCGGCTCCAGGGGCGAGAAATGGGCATTCGAGGCTCGCGACCAGGTATATGCGCAAGATGGCTTTTTGGAACATTTTCGATGGTGTGAACAGGCACAGCTCCTGTGGAGATCGAGTGGCGAAGGCAACGACTGGCCAACCGAGCTACCGGAGGCTGCTCGGAGAGGAGGCTTCTTCAACAGTCGAGAAGCTGTTCTTATTCTGCCGCATGCACTAAGCCAATAAACCGGTTTGCCTGCAGGAACCCAACCCTAGCTTTTTTAACATATACCTGGAAGTGCGACGACGGCTCCGATCTTACAGAGGCAGGTTGGCGGGTTTTTGTTTGATTCCGCCACCCGAGCATCGAATAACTTGGCCTGCAAACACGTGTTAGCTTGCTCTTCCGTTTCGCAGGCCCAAGTTGAAGGGGCGGGTTCTTGTTTCCCAAGTCACACTGACCATTAATCCATTCGCCCTCTTCGCTGATGAGATAGTTGACGGCCTAGCTAATGTCAGACGGCCTTGCTAATGTCTGTAGGCTCGCTGACACGGTTCAATGGGCACGTCTTCGCTAGGCTCTGCTTGATGACATCGATGTCTATGCCCTCGTAGCTGCCGGGGACATAGTGCCAGCTGTCCTCATCGAATATATCGACTGGATAACACCGGGAGCAATAGCGTTGCAAGTGATTTATTTCCTGCCGTAGTCAACGGCGAAAGCACGCGTAAAGCCTTCTACGGCGGAGGTAAGGTAGTCCGGATTGCCGGACCCGAGAAGATGTGCACGTCTGGGGAGGGGAGAGGGGGCGATCACGTCATAGGAGAGCCAGCGGTAGTCAGCGGTGAATGGACTGCTGTATTATCGCTGCAGCTCAGCACCATCCTCGGGTTTCTCTGGATAAACAAAAAGGAGCTTGGTTCAGACCCAACAGTCATAACAGCCAGCGACCAGCGGTTTATCGAAATCGAGCGGAATAGCGTGATAGAGCGTCTCGTAATAGACGGCATGATGAATCGCGCATATTGTATCGCCGGCCGGGCGACAACCTGCTGGAAAGCCCATCACAAAAGGGAGTCGCAGACGCCGCTTGTGATCAAAGACTTGTACTAGTACACGGAGCGAGGTAAGAAGGGCGAGCTGCTCCATGAGGCAACGGAGAAGGGTGTGGTCAATGTAGCCCAACACTATTACCACAAGACTGTTTAAGTTCACGGTACGGATAACAACATTTAAAGCAACGTTGGAGGCGGACTAGAGGCCACAAGAGCTACGAACTACCTACTAGAAAGCTCCTGAGCAGCCCTCTACCGCCCTAAAAGGCTGTATTAAAGGACACAAATCCTTGCGCAAAGCTAGTTTCGTCTATAAAAACATCTTAATTAACAACCTAATAATTAACACGGACAGTAATAATCCATCCTGGTCTTTATTCTTAATTAACCTTAATCTTACTGATAAAAAACAACAAAAAGCGCCTTAGGGGCAAAAGGAAAAACCGCCACGAGAGCTTTTATAGCAATTGAGGCGCTCCTAAGCAAGCAGCACTCCTTTATGCACAGTCTTAAGTAGTTCTTCTAGGTCCTATTCTAAATACGTATTTACTTCAGTAAGCAAGTCAGAGAGAACAGGGTTGTTTTATAATTCGATAAGTAGAACTATATACATGTAGGTAGAAGAATTAGTAGTTAAAAAATGGAGTAGTAAACCATAAGGGTGATCTCTTTAGAAACGCTAAGGGGAACTTTACATTATACTACCAGCTATTAATACCTTAGATTAACCGGTTACAAAAGGTAGTATTTCTAAATAGTAGAAGATGGGGGTGAAAGGACACAAAATTGTATGCTCGGATGAGGGACATCATCTGGGAAGCTCTAAAGGATATCGAGATGTCAACAGATAGATAATCTTTCTGGTTAGTACCCATCGCCTAGGGTAATCGACTCTAGTAAGCTTCCCGGAATACCGGTGCCTTAACTGTCGGTTGCATTAAGAGGTCATGGAGGAGAGCTTGGATCGCGGCGCTCTACGCCCAGTTCTTTAAGCTGGCATCCATCAAACATTGGAGAGCGCTTCAAATGGAATCCGACGACTTCCTTGGCCCATATCTGCACTGCAGCGCGGCGAGGCCATCATCGTCGACGACATGGTCCCGAAGACTTTCAGCCACGAAAGCTGCGATGCGCCCGTGGGTCGTCGCAATCAATCAGTGGGCTTCGTTTGCTTGTCTTACTTGACGGTTCAAACCGCCTGGGGCAGTTTTAAGGCTGGAACCTTATAATGCATGAATGCACACGGGCTGTTCCACTGGCAGTCACCTGGCTGATAACTGGCTGAGCAGAACCTGAGCAAACGCAGCGAATGCGCTAAGCCCAATTTGTCGCGTGCTGGGAAATTGGTAGAGCCTACAAAGTACTTCGTACTTGTACTTTATTCATCAAACTGCTGCATGCCGCGCTTCTCTTTGACCAACATTTTTCACAGCCTGGTATCTGATATTGCACAACACTGCATCCTCAGGCCAAATATTCAATCGGCCGTAGGAACCCGGGAGCCGAGTAGAGCTGTGCCGCCTTCTTTATTATTATTATCTTGTTTTTTTGGTTCCAAGGTGTCACCGAAGTCGTGGTGAAGGCTGCTCAGGAGTACCGCGGTGCTGTCGTCTATTACAAGTCGGCATCAACAATGGTTCGAGCAATCAAAGGTAGGCATCCGGTCGTCTGGCTAGTTGTCGTATCGCGCCTATCTCTCGTCCAAAAATGACATAAAATAGTCCCGGAATTTGTTCCTCTAACATTGTCTGCTTTCTGCGCAGGAACCTTGGTGGAATGCGACCCGTCTATCAAATCGATTATCATTAGTATCGATAGCGAGAAGAACGATTACATCATCGAAGATCTTGATGATTCACACCTCTTAATCAAGGATGTCATGGTCGCGCAGCTGAAGGCGAGGCTGGAGGAAGTAAGTGCCTGTCTGCCTGCCTGGCCCTTGGGCACTATTCCTGGGGGGTTGACGACGGCTGACTTGGTGTATAGAGACTGAAGGAGACTGTCCCCTTCGTAGAAGACGACTCGGGCTCCGAGCGGGAGAATAAGAAATGAGACCATGCAAGATAGATGACGTCGCGTGACGATATTACGCCGCTATCATGGCGAATGCGTCATCAACTAGATATTCACTGTCGGACACGCTAGGCATAGACGGGAAGACACGAGTAGATTTTTGACGACCTGCGCAGCGCCATGTTGTACATACTAGCCCGGGACACTTCTATAGGTATGGCATTGTCCAAATCATTTTCTCATCACACCATGTGGCATTACACCCCGGGAGTCTACAGCTTCTCAAACCTTGGTTTCGTCTTTTTGAGACTAGAGAGCATGGCCGCTGACACATCGTTCGACTGGAGCATCGCTGAGTTCCAAACGGCCGTGTAGCGGAGACCTTGGCGGACCTTTTTAGCAACCACACCCTCACAGTTGACGGAACGTTACTCACTGTCTGCTACCGAGTTATCCCTGGAGTAACTCAAGATCTCCTTGGTACCCTGTACGGCCACGGGACTCTTGGAAGCGATCAGGGTCGCTAATTTTGTGGCAGCCTCAACGGCCTTCGCCTTGTCTTCCAGCACCCGGCTTACAAACCCCACAGCAAGGGCTTCATCGGCGCCAAAGAACCGGGCCGACAAGCACACTTCCTTGACCCAGGAATGCTTGCCGACAATTCTGGGGAGGCGGCTCAGAGTCCCGATGTCTGCTGCTAGACCGACATCAACCTCTTTAACAGAGAACTTGACGTCTCTGGAGCAGAACCTGATGTCGGCACAGCAGGCTATGTCGATGGCGAGCCCGATAGATATGCCATGCATGACTACGATGACGGCTGTGACGGCGTTAGACGCGGTGCGGAGAAGCGACAGGCATAGTAAAAGGTACAGCGAAAGGCATAAGACGGAGACGTACGCTTTTCACATTTCTCAATCGCGCCAATGCTAGCTTGGAACTCGTGGATATGCCGCCTGACGCGAGTTGCGAACCTCGCCCCATCCGTGGCTGTGTCCTGTGAAAGCATGCCTCCTTGGCTTGTCGCTTGTACGTCGAGACCGGCCGTAAATGCCTTTCCCCCAACGGCGGAGAGAATGACCGCGCGCACGTTGGGATCGTGTGATAGTTTTTCGAAGATGCGGCCCAGCTCGAGCCACATATCCTCGAAGAAGGCATTCAGCTTCTCGGGTCGGTTGATCTCGACGTGGGCCACGAACTCGGCCGGCGACGAGACGAGGAAGTGCTTGAAGCCGGCATATCCTTCAAACGAGACCGCCATAACCGGTGTCTATGCAATGATTTTCCTAGACCGAGTATACTGGTATTTGAAAGGTGGTGGAATAGATGAGCTTCGTATCAAATGCATACCTACTTGTAGATGGACAACGCGTTCTCTTATTGCAGATCCCACCTTTGGACCTTTGGACCTAAAGTTCCAATGTAGACTGATTTACTGGATGAGCCGAGGTTCCTCGTTAGCATTGAAAGGGAGCTTTGGCCGTGTATATAGTGCGCTTGCCAAGGTCCAAAGGTACATACTGTACACTTATGGAAGGCACATGTATGGTAGATGTAGATGTGTACATTCACGTACCCCGGCCGGTATCTAATGTACATGTACATGTACATGTATCCAGTACACTACTAACCGATACCTACATATGTATTTCATAGTGAAGTACATATACCTACTAGTGTATACACTACTGTAGGCATGCATTATCGGCTTATCGTCTGTCGCTCTAACCGTATCTAGCTTAAAGGGACGCAAGAATATTTGGTGGGGCTCGTGGTTTTTAGCCTTGGACTCGGTATCCAGAGCAAAACAAAATTACATACCTCGTACAGTTCTCGTTGACGGAGATCACAGCCATTGACTAAAGATGGCGGCCGAGGTAACACCCCTGCAGCAATTGAGGCTGCCCTCGGGCCCCTCGGCCATCACCGCAGAGCAGAAGTACTGGCGAAGCTTCAAGAACCAGCTGGCCATCCCGACGCCGACCGGAGTCCCCGTCACGCACATCACAGCGCCCGCCGCGAATCCGACGGGCGAGAACCACGGCCTCTTCGCCGTGACCGCCGGCCCGCGAGTGCAGATCTACTCGGCCAAGACGAGGAAGCTGGTCAAGACGTACACGCGCTTCGGCGACAATGCACGGAGCGGCGAGATCCGGCGAGACGGCCGCATCTTGGTCGCTGGAGAGGACTCGGGCAAGATGCAGGTTTTCGACGTCAAGTCGAGGGCGGTCCTCAGGACGTGGGCGCAGCACAAACAGCCCGTGTGGACGACCAAGTTCTCGCCCACCGAGCCCACCACCCTCATGAGCGCCAGTGACGACCGCAGCGTGAGGCTATGGGATCTGCCCAGCGCCGAGAGCACGGCTGTCTTCCTCGGCCACTCGGACTACGTCCGCTCGGGTGCCTTCATACCCGTCAGCAACCTGGTGGTGAGCGGCAGCTACGACAGTACAGTACGGCTCTGGGATCCGCGAACCCCGACCTCCTCGTCCTCGGTTATGATGTTCAGCCACAACGCGCCCATTGAAGACGTCTTGCCCCTCGCCTCGGGCACCACCGTCCTCGCATCGGCGGGAAACCAGATATCGGTCTTGGACCTGGTCGCAGCGAAGCCTCGTCACGTCATCACGAACCATCAGAAGACTGTCACGTCTCTGGCCATCGCCTCCAACGGCTCTCGCGTCGTATCCGCCTCCCTCGACGGACATGTCAAGATTTACGAAACTACTGGCTGGAATGTGGTAGCTGGCGCCAAGTACCCATCTCCGATCCTCGCCGTGCGCGTCATCACCACAGGCGCCAGCGGCGACGATAGACACCTGGCGGTGGGCATGCAGTCGGGCGTGCTGTCATTACGCACGCGTCTCACGGGCCACGAGGCAACACGCCAACGCGAGCGCGAGAAGGAGATGAGAGCGCTTCTTGCCGGCACTATCGCCACGCACGACAGGGCGAAGAACAAGCAGGAGAGGAGAACGGCAACCGTCGAGCGTCTGGACATGGTGGGCGAAGGGGCCGATGTAGTCATAGCGAACGACCTTTCCCGCCCCAAGCGCGAGCCGACCTGGCAGAGACATCTACGACACGGGAACTTCAGAGCGGCGCTGGACGGTGTCCTCGACCCAAAAGCAAAGCACCACGACTCATGGACGGTCCTGACGGTTCTCGTGGCGCTGCGCCATCGCAGTGCCCTGCGCAACGCTCTCGAAGGCCGCAACGAGGTCACCCTCCAGCCGATTTTCAAGTGGGTGCTGTCGCACATAATCGATTCACGGTATATGTCTGTGTGGATGGATACTGCGATGCATCTGCTGGACCTGTACGCGGAATTCGCGGACGATAGTGCGGAGCTCGACGCGACGTTCGCAGCGCTGGGTCGCCGTGTCACGCGCGAGCTCGAGAGGGCGAAGAAGGCGATTGAGACCAGTGGCATGATAGACGCAGTCATCACGTTGGCTTCGACCAATGCGTCCGACCAATCAAGCCGTCGTGTCTCGACCTACAGCGGCCGGCACGCCGAGGGTCGGCCTCGCTCCGCCGTGACGGTGCCGGCTCGAGCCACCACATTCGAACGGATACATACGTCGTAGGTGCTTACGGTCCTATCTGCTTATATACATAAATACCTGCATCCGGGCGCCTTTCTCTTAGTGCCCGAGCTCCGCGCATGTACTACGCTAGGTGCGTGCTCCTCCTTACATGTATCTAGGTACCTACATTGATTGTGGAAAGGTCCCACGCTTAGACCTATTGAAGCGTACCGAGGTACATGCATGTTTACATGTACAGATTGATCATGGATGTATAGATATTTGGAATTGCCCCTCCATCCATGTACTGTATGTACAGTTGTTGGCGGACAGAGATACGGAGTGTCTCAGGTTCTTACCTCCTACATGTATACTAGATAGACTTGTGTCTGGTCGGTCCTCTGGAAGTCTAGATGATGTCTGCTGCCTACATATGTACATGTAGATGCTGTACTCATACATATAAGATACCCTACTACCTCAAGCTACATATAGGTAGGTACCGTATTGCAATTCATGCAGTGCGGTACCTACATGTAGCAGTGTGCACAGCTCAGGTATATTATGTACCTACTGTACACAATGGTTCGGTCACCCGATGCACTACTCTAGTCGCTTAGTACTACTAGTTCTACCTGGGGAGCAGATGGGGAGCAGATGATGACATGGAATCAAATACCTCCAGACAGCCTAACATGTATGGATGGAGGTTGGTATCAATGTACTTGCTTACTTTTCTACCTACTTGATATATGTAATATTCGATCGAACCTTTGTCATTAGCACCGCCTCCTCTACCGTCATCCTCATCGTCATTGTTTCCGCAACGTCAACTGGTTGTAATCAGAGACTGGACCTGGCTCTTCTCCCCTTACCTTTTTCTTTCTTTCCCGGGAGTCATGTCTCCTTGTAGGAAGAATCATCCGCAATACTTATTATCTCGATAGATAATAGCTGCTCTGCACCTCTTCACATTTCGCCTTGACGTAGTGAGTGGATGGTGAGCTCCCAGTAGAGTCCGCGGTGAGAAGAGGCCACCTATCACGGTCTATACTACGCGGCGAGGCTTTGCGCATTGTTCGGTCGTGCGCTTCGCATCGGATCATCTCCAGGGATATCGAGCAATCTCAGGCTAAGGCATTGCCGACGAGATTGCCTTATTTTGATTTCCGCCCTCCTGCCATCAACCCGCCCGCTTGATCCGGCCAGATCTCGCTCGAATCCGCAAGGCAGGTCTTGATCGAGACCAGCCACTCCAACCGACGAAACATAGCAAGGATCCTTCTTGACCGTCCCGAAAAGCCACCAAAGAAGGCCCCTCTCGACCACCTTGTACGGGAGAAGGGGAAAAGAAGAGCGCGGGAAAACGGCATGGCGCTGGGCAATGACGAGAATCCGAACAACGGGCCCCAGAACC
Organism: Nemania serpens; assembly: GCA_022578855.1. Lineage (NCBI taxonomy): Eukaryota > Fungi > Ascomycota > Sordariomycetes > Xylariales > Xylariaceae > Nemania > Nemania serpens. The sequence goes on from MU396770.1 coordinate 95,336, forward strand.
CCTTCGCCTACGTGCTAATCCCCGTAATTGGCTTCGGGCTCGTCGTCTCGCTGGTAACCTGCTATCGCTACCGGCGGAAGAAGCAGCGCCTGGCGCGTTTCGCAGCCGATCCGGCCCAGCTCGAGACGGGACGCACGCGACTGGACCGCGGGCCAAACGGTGTTGTCATCATCACCGCGGGCGCCGGCGCTGGCGGTGGCAGGGGCGGGAGGAGAGCAGCGACGAGATCACGGCGTCTGGGCTTGGGCATCGGCACGGGGAGCAGGGAGGAAGGACTCAATGAACTCGGGGAGGCGCCGCCCGCGTACACGCCGAACACACCTAAGCCGCCGACAGAGGGTGCCGTCGAAGGCGTCGAGCTGACGACGTACTCGCAGGCGACGGCGGAGGCGGGCATGAGTCGGAGTCCGCCATCGTACGGCGAGAGCCCGACCGCTGGCTTGGGAGCGGAGACGGGCACAGCTATAGGGACGACGGGTGGTGCAGACGATGTGGCGAGCACGACGGCGAGGGGAGATGATCGGGAAAATCCAACATTAGCAACAAACGATCCGATGCCGCCTCGGAGAGCAATCCTGCCTCCGTCTCGATATGTATAAAGGACAGGCCGGTATATATGCGTGGCACGATAAGATATGGCACATAGTACATGAGAACCCGACAAATGGCGAAATCTGATCTCTTCATACACGGCGCCCCCCGTGCGAAAGCCAGAGCAACAGTATGACCTCGGAAACGAGTCATGGCGCGAGCGCATGATAATGACGAGCAGATTGCATGACGGGGATGGCCGAGCCTTGGTTTAGACAGCCTGCCAACCCAACTGCTTTCCCGCCCGCCTTTCCAAACAACCGACCGACCAGCCAATTCACACAAGCTGGGCTTTGGCCCGGCGTGCTCAGCGTAGCGTGAAGGGGAAATGAAGATGAAAATAGTGGAGAATAAGACGTGAAGCCGGGAGGTTTCCCTATATCCATGATAGTTTATGGCTTGCCCTTCGTGGTGTATGTATAGCATGGCATCCTTTATATTCCGCTAAACGACATGTCGGTACGTATGCGCGGAACAGGCGGCTATCTACAATGTACCCTAAATTCAACGATGATTCCATTCCAGTCATGACCTGAGTGCCGCATGTGATTCTCTTGACTGGGTGACGATGCAGACAGACGGAGAGGAATCATAACTTGTAGACTTTTGGATACTGAACAAGGCACAAGGCCGATATATCACGAGAACCCCCATCTGCCGGCACCTATGTAGGTACTTATCTAGTCATCTCTCATGTGTTCTTTCTATTCTATCATAGTGCCGATAGATGGCAAATCCCCGTCTCTACCTCTCCTAGCCCCGTACCACGCACGGCGAGCGCCTAGAATCGCTCGACAATGGCGGGTGGCTTGTTATTGAGTATTTCGTCTATCTTGTCCATGATCTCGGGCGTCAGTTTGTCCACCGCAGCAACGGCCCGCACATTCTCGTAGACCTGCTCCGGGGAGCTCGCGCCGATGATGGCGGAGCTGACGTGCGGGTTCTTCAGGACCCAGGCCAGCGCCAGCGTGCTCATCTTGATGCCGAGGCCGTCGGCGATGGGCTCGAGCTGGTTGATCTGCGCGATGATCTCCTCGAACTTCTCCTTGCCCGTGCGCTTCCACCAGCCCGCGATGAACTCTACCTGCTGCCGCGCGAAGCGCGAGTCGTCCGGGATCCCGTTCTTGTACTTCCCCGAGAGCAGGCCTTGGCGCAGCGGCGAGAAGACCGTCAGCCCCGTGCCGACCTCGCGGTACAGGTGCGCGTATTCGAGCTCGACCTTCTCGCGGCTCAGCATGTTGTACTCGGGCTGCTCCATGACGGGGCCGATGAGGCCCAGCTTATCCGCGTACCGCCAGGCCTGCGCAATCTCGTCGGCGCTCCACATCGACGTGCCCCAATACAGCGCCTTCCCCGTGTTGATCAGGTGGTTGAACGCCCGTACCGTCTCCTCCATCGGCGTCAATCTGTCCGGCCGGTGAGCGAAGATCAAGTCCACGTACTCGAGGTCCAGACGTTTGAGCGAGGCGTTCATGCCCTCGATGATGTGCTTCCGTGAGAGGCCGGTATTGTTCACGGGGTTGTCGCCGAAGGCGCCGCCCCAGTAGAGCTGCGATAAGAGTGTTAGCCCGGTGACTCCTCTGTCACCGACGCCAAGGCATAGGCGCAGTGGCTATGAAGATGAGAGCATTGCGTGCCTTTGTTGAGATGACAAGGTCATTTCGCTTCCAGCCATACTTCTTGATGGCTGCGCCCATAGCCTCCTCAGACTTGCCTCCTATTCACCCGGACATTAGCGCTGTCCCATCTTTCGGTGCTCCAAGCGCCGCGCAAGAGACATGGACGGTTACCGCGGATCCTAACCACGCCATCCAAGAGTGGGAGGGATGGAATACTTACCAGCATAACCCTCGGCACAGTCGAAGAAGTTAATCCCACTGTCGAATGCGGCCTTCATGCACTCGAACGTCTTGTCTGCCGAGTTTCAACGGTTAGCTTCGTCTATGCGCCTCTCTGGTTTCCCATTCGATCCCCATCATTCGATCATTGTCTTTGGACTCTCGGCCTGGTCTCTTCCTCGTGGACACAGAAACCCACCACCATGACCACCACCATGTCCTCTTCCTACCCCCTCTCTTCCCCTCTCTCTTCCCCTCTCTCTTCCCCTCTCTCTCTCCCCCTCCTCTCCCCCCTTTCCCCTCACCAAAACCCCCCACACCGATAACGTCCAATTCACACGAAGGGGAACACAGAATTGCTCCCGGCGGCGACTTACTCTGCTCTGTGTACCCGCCGTACGTCAACCAGCCACCAAGCGAGATGACCGAGACCTGGAGGCCAGATCGGCCCAGGGACCGGTACGCCATCTTGGGGAGATCCTCGGGAGGCGCCATTTTCATGCGTGATAGTGTCGACTATGATGGAAAGTTTGGGGCTTTATTCTGAGCTACAATTCGATGAGCTCCTGGGTCCTGAACACAGCCAACGTCGTCTCAGAGTTGTGAGGAACAGCGATGAGTTTCTGGATGTTTTCTCGGTCCTTATAAGTCCGTTGATTAGCTTCCCCACTTCAATTGCAAGCTTCCGAACACGTAACAGGAATGCCTTAGCTGATAAACTCGAATGGAGTTCTAACACAACCTTGGAAGCTCATGCCCGACTTGGAGTCTTCGATCCTGTATATACATGTATAGATAAGATGTATGTACATATATGTACTACATTGATGCACCTACCTATCTTCATGTAGATGCATATCTAAAGTATGGATAAACTACCTACTACCTACATCATACATGTAGTACTAAGGTATGCGTCGATGACGTTGACTGTGACCGCCTGACTCACCAGGCCCCCTTTTCTCTGCCCCCCCACCAACCACTACCCAATCACCATCAACAACTACCAGAAACGACGTCTTCATCCCATACAATATACGATGCATCCACTTACCGAACTAGTGGGGACCCCCAACACCGCACAAGCTATTGGTATTTTATGGAACATGGCGGCGCTATTCGTTACCTGGCGGGCCGGTTGGTCCTAGTGGGCACAGTCAATTCCTCTGGCTTCCTCCGTGGTCGCGCGACGAGAAGCCCGCAATGAGAGATCGATGTGATGCAATAGGTGCTGCTGAAATCTAAGTGGAGAGTATCGGTCTGTCTCCATGATCCACCTCCTCGCTGCGGTACGCCAAAATGGATCCAAATCCTGATTCATCGTCCACCCGAGTCGTGACCCCGCCCCAGGAAAACAAGCAGCAAAGATTGGCACGCGTAACGATAGATTATTTGGTATTGAACGGTATGTGGATCATATTGTTTGTTCTGGCGATATGCAAGCATTTCAACTTCGATTCTTCCGAGATGACCAAGGATAGCCGATGATAGTGGCACATATCCGAGCACACAGGAACTAAAAAGATGGCATCTTACATTTGTGATGCCCGCTCCCGCAGGCCATCTAGAATGAGTAGGATTTGGACGAGAAAGACCTATGTCTGAGAGTAACGACAATATGTAGACAGAAAATCAGATATCTCGTCCCGTATTCCGAAATGGACTCATCGGCTGGCTTTCCGCTCGTCAAAAGCCGCCGTCATCTGATCGTTCCAAGACTTCAAAAAACAGTGCGCCTGATTGTGTAGATGAACCACGCGTTCTTCCGTTATACATTACTTGAAAGAAAGGAAAGAGAGTGGATGGCGTAAGAGTTTATAGTCGCGCAGGATTCTACTTGCTTTTAAAAGCTCTAGAACCAGACTCTTGGTCTCGCTCGCTGACGACCCACGGCGGCTGGGTACTTGGATATTCGCTCGGTCCGCTTGATGCCTGGCTCTGGATCTCGTGCTCATCTGGGTTGACTGTAGTTGAGCGACTGCCGGCACTAACGTCCGTCATGGCATCGTCGCCTACACGAATGGTTGCATCTGGGTCGCGGTTCTCGGCATCTTCGATTCCCGGCCAGGCGTCATCCTCGGGGCCTAGACCATCCTGCCAAGACTCATGGCCGAGGTCCGCCATGGAGCTATCGTCGTCGTCCGTCTCCCTTTCCAATTGATCGCCTTCATAATTTCCAACAGCTTCATCTTCATAAACGTCTATATCGCTATCGCTCTCAGCACCGCTCTCTGCACCGCTCTCAGTAGCATCAAGATCGAAGTCAATATCATCATCGAGGACGTCGACGCCACCACGACCCAGCCGTGCGTCGACGGCAGGCGCATTACTGTGCGGCGTTGCGTAGAACGGGGTTGTCCCGCGCGGGACCAGCATTTCAGGTATGGGGCTGGGTGACGATGTGCTCCAGCGTGGGGTGAATCGATTCAGGCGCGGTCGAAGGGACGGGGAACGGGTGCTACGACGCTTGGCTAGTGCTGCTATTGGAGCTGCCCGGCCTGGGCGAGGCGAAACATATCGCTCGTTTGGATGCCCGTGTGGCATAGTCCGCCTTTTCGTCATCGCCGGAGACACTAGGGCTGGGAGAGCAGGGGGCATAGAGGCAGTTCGAATACGATGGGGTTTTGAGGCTCTCCACTCTGGGATTGGGGATGACGAGTGTGCTGGTAAATCACGTGTAGCCACAACATCAGCGAAGCTATTTCGCGATAAGGAGGCGGTAGACATGGGTCGCCAATGGTCTTGCGCAGGTGCTTGCTCTGGCTGCGCTCCCGAAACATGACTATTCGTAGCTGGAGGCGCATCTAGAACATTATTCCAGGCCCAGCATTCTTCTTTGGCATCTCCCTCAAGGATTTCCTGGCTGTTTTGAGAGTCGGCATAGACCCGGCTCAGTTCGCGTAGACGCTGCCACGTCCATCCGTTTTCGTACGCGTGCTGATCTTGAAGGTAGGCCTCAGGATGGGTAATGAAAAGGCGGTCAACGTCGTGCGCCTTCATAACCACGCTAGAGACGAGGAACTGGACGTCCCATGAAACGGGCGTCACCATCTCTGCGGGCGTGAGGAAATGAAGTCGGGAATCTCTATGAATTTTCCGTAGCGGTACCCATGGCGATTGCAAGCCTAGAAATTTCTTAACACGATGGTGGATTGTGGAGCCATGATGGACATTGGCCTGCATTCGAGAAAAGGTCCGAAATAGCGTGCCGAATGCCTTTGACATTGCCTCCTGCACGCTCCGAGCATCGGGGCCGCGGATAGTGACGTTCTTCACCAGGCCGCGGCTCCTCAGCCGCCGCCCAATCATATTGTCGGGTGCACAAGCGCGCCCTAGAAGCCAGTCCGAATCAATCTCTGGCCCAGCCCAGTCACTGAGCACTGGCGACAGAGGTTCGGGACTGCTGGGCATCCGCGTCCATGGATCGGCTTCTGAAGAATTGCCATGCGAGAGACGCACGCTACCAAAGTCACAGGACTCCAACCACACATTCTTAAGGGCGAAGGGAAGGAAAACAACCTCAACCTCCCAAGGTTGTGCGAGAGATGGAAAGTAGGAGAAACCTTGTAACTGGTAGAGTTTGTTTTTCAGGGTTTCGAGTTCCATCTGAAGCTCCGCGCGGCCCATAACGTAGCCGCCGGCGTTGGTCGAGCCTGACGCGACGCTGGCCTTCCCGTCGTCGATCCTCTCATGTCGAGACCGACTGTAGCCTGAAATATGGCTTGCATTATCATTGAGCATCCTTTCAACCTCTTCCACGCGTAATTCGAGCTCTGTGACGCGCAGATCGGCTTGGTCATGCTTCTCATGACATGCGTCGTGGGCAGCAGCAGAGAACGAGATGCTTTCGAGATCCTCGATGCGTTGCTCATGAGCCTGTACGGTATTGGAGACTAAAACGAATGCTTCACGGTCTATCCCGTGAGCAGGTGGCTTGTCTGATTCATCAACAGTGTACTTATGCCTCGTCGACTGCGGCGTGTTGGCTACGGTCTGGCCATCGTCTACGGATTGATCGGTGTCGTGTTCAACGACATCGTCGTCCCCCGGTTCCGGGACAGTAGTCTGCTCCCGAAGCGGCTCCAGTACTTTGGATCTGGCACCACTAAGTGTGTGTAATCCTTTTCCGCCAAAGGGTTTCAGATATGCCATCCGCGCAGAGGAGGTCGTTGAACTTGGCTGTGATGGCATTAGACACTGGCTGGGTATAGGGGGAAGTGAGCCAGGCTGGTTCAGCTGAGACTGGACGAGGCTAGCCCAAGCCAATGTGTCGGGCAATGAAGGCTCAGCAATTCCACCCAGCCGTGCATCTTGCCCCTGTTCCCGGGAGAGGGGATCAGAATTGGTAGCGGCATTCGGGTCCATTTCGAGGCCTACGGAGCGGGCCACATCGAAGCAAGGATCCAGAATTACAGGTATGAGTGGCTCACGGTTCGTCTTTGGTCGCTCATTCTCCTGGCCGTTGGTAGGGATAGATGCGACGACGGTGTCAGGGATGGGGGTCTGACTATCACGAGCATCGTCATGAAAGCATGCATGATGAGAACACATGCACCAAGGTGCCTGCGCATCATATCCATTGGCAAATAGTGGAGGAAATCGAGCCGGGCTTTCTCTCTCCGACACGGCGAAAGAGGCACGACTCCAGAAACGACGACATCCACATTTCTGGCCACTCGCGCCAGGCGTCAAATCAACGTAATTGCATGGGCCACCGGGGAGGCTGGGAGAAGCGGGAGTGAGGGGCGCATCGGCGTATATATTGAAGAAAGAGGCGTTTGGTAGTTGAAAGTCAGGGGTGGGTCCTGCCATTGGGCTATTCGAGCGATGGCCGCTGGCATTGGGGGATGTTACCGACGATGGCTCGAGGATGGCGGATGGAGGATGGAGGGACGATGGAGGGCGCGGGACGACGATGCGGGACAGGCTGGTATTTATGCACCGTCGCGCCGTGGTGGTGGTCTGCGGTGGTGGTTCGCGGTGGTGGTTCGTGGTGGTGGTTCGCGGGGGCTTCGCAACCTGCGCGAGCTCGCTCAGAGCGACGGTACCTTGGCACCGCCGGTGTCGCGACCTGGAGATGTCTAGTACATGACTGTGTTCTGTCAGTTCGAGCTCGGCATCGTTCGCCCGCTCGGCGCGATGTAGGCGAACCTGCTCGGGCGCCTGAGACACTGACTGGTGTTTTGCACGGGATATGGACCCGAAACGAGGTTTGACGGGTTGTGGTGAAGGGGGAATCTATGTGATATGAAGCACGAGCGATGGTGGCCGCGAGGCGTATAACAGGCAGACGGTCGAAGAGCAATGCGAACGATGATAAGGCGACGAAGGGGGGGGGGGGGGGGGGGGGGGTGGGGGGGTGGTATGGAGGTGGCAATAGTTTGCCCCCGAAGCGGGTGGCGGCCCGGGGGTTCAGAGGAGGGGGGTGAGGGTGGAGTTGGGAGCACTTG